>JAMZAV010001055.1:600000-766330 GCA_024449915.1 Sweltsa coloradensis | reverse complement strand
TTTTTTCTAGTTTGCCAGTTCAAAATATAATTTTAGCACGGTTTTTGATTTATTTCTACACTCATTTATCTACAACCTTAATATAAGTATTGGGGTTTTTTATATGGTTTCTGGCGTTGCACGATTTTTTCCGTTAAACGGTTTAAAAAATTTGAAATTGTCCCGGCAGGCGAAAAAATTGTGCAACGCAACAAACAATATAAATCCAAAAGTCCTTTTTTAGGTTGTAGATAAAGGAGTGTAGAAATAATGTACAAAAAAACTGCTTCTAAAAATTCAATTTTGAACTTGAGCAACTGAGGTTATGTCCCGTCAGAAAAATTTTCCAAAAAAATAATCCCCCTCACTTATTAAGCCCTTTTACATTCTACTTACTTTTCAGACGTCTTTACTGCATTCTTAAGAAATCATATTTGGGTCTAGGGATTCCCCTTAATAAAATAAATCAATGTGAAAAGTGACCAAACTATGTCGCAATATTTTTACTTCAAAAGTGAGAGTATTGTATATGATAATGTTGTACACAGAATGTATACTAATCACAGTTTTATTTCTAGATTATATCCGTCCAATCTGTCTACCAGTTGATGAGAGGGATCGAACGCGGGACCTAGTGCAGACGAGGATGGTAGTGACTGGCTGGGGAATAACAGAAGAAGGGTTGGTTTTCTGAGTTATTATTTTTATGTCTCTATTTGCAACGGGCAATGTTAGCCCACAAAGTGCAAATTTAATAGAGAAGGGAGGAGGGGAAACCGGTACCGGCACAAAGCCTACTCCTACCAAAAAAGTACCAAGGGGACCAACGGCTTTGCGTCCCACCCGGGAAAGGGGACGGTGTAACTTTTGACAGTCATATGGGGTTCCTCCACTAACCCGGACTGCCGAGCAGACGGCGCCAAAGGGGAATGAAGCTGGTCACACAAGCTTACGAACCCTAGTCTGCTCTAGCCAGCGATATACGTGTGTTTCAGGGGAGAGCGGCGACCCACTCAACCCCTGACCACGCCCCATATTTCTTAACTTCAGTGTTGGAGTGGGAACTGGTTAAACGTCCGCGGCTAAATCGTTGGCTAAATCGCTGACTAAATCTCTGGCTTCTGTTATGGTGATTTATTTCCAGGCCAATATGGACTACACGTAGACCTAAGACAAAAATAGACATCTGCCCTTTACAAGTGAGCTGTAACTTAGTGCTATCAAACGTACAGATAGCTGATGTTCCCTGTTTGACATTACACTGATGCGGAACTACCAAAGCGATGTTTTAAGACAAACGCGATTCACGACGACGTGAACCTGGCGCGCTTCCTTTGACGACGCTTTTGACGACGACTTGATAACTCGTACGATGGTAATGACTTGACGACTCCGACGTGAAACCCTTCCTCTCCTTCCCCGTGGCTTGTTCTGGCCAGCATGGGATTTTTCTTCCCCACATCCCCTGAGCTAGTGTGGCGCATTATGACCCAACGGTAGACGCGCCCCTAATTAAAATAAACTTGTAAAAACACGAAGACGTCGGTTGAACCCACACGTTTCTACAACATTTTGACTACCATTGCCAGTCATTGACTGATTTATTTAAAATAAATAGTATAGAAAAGGACACATTCATTGGCTTAGCTGGTCAGTCAATGTCTAGCAATGGTTTGAATCAGAAGATCTTGTCTGACCAAGTAGACCAAGTAGACCTCTGCACTACACCATGGCTACTGCTAATAATAAAATAATGTTCGCCACGTCTTGTGTTTTGTGTGGGCATAGGTGGTCAAGTTGTGCAAGAAAGAACTTAGCCTACAGGTCTGTACGACGGAGTATGATTGTCTCAGCGTGGAAATCGCATCCGGACCATCCTAAACACAGTTAGATTTATGGGGAAAAGTTGTACCAGGTAGGGTTCCTTACCATTAAATTTGTGTTGACAATAGGGAATGTTTACAAAGTCCAAATATGGACGTGGGTGTAAGAAATTGAGAAAAATCACTTAAAACCACCATTACTGCAATTAGAACCAAATTTAAAGTAAATATTTTAAATCTTATTGATGCAAACAGAACTTTATAGGTCTAAGAACAACTTTTGTAAAAAAAATGGTTCATGTCCAAAAATTGATTAAAATATAAGTTATCTCTCAGTGCAATCATTTCCCAAGTCCAGAGTTGAAATTTGAATGAATGAACTATGGATTTGGGAAGTGGTTGCACTGAAAGATAATTTTCTATTTCAATCGATTTTTGGACTGAATACTTTTTCGGTAAAATGGACTAAGACCCATAGAGATCTGTGTGCCTAATATAAATATATCAAAAAAAAATTCGTCTTTAATTGTTCCAGATGTCAACAGTCCGGTACTCTTAAAAGTGTCGGTACCAGTTGTCCCCAACTTGCAGTGCCAGACTGCCCTGAAGGGATACCGATGTGTGATCACTGACGATCAGCTTTGTGCAGGGGGGGAGTTGGAACAAGATGCGTGCAACGGTGACAGCGGGGGACCTCTAGTAGGTCTGGGGACAGTCCGAAGAGGAGCCAGGTAGAGTACTCATTAGGCCATATGTAATACATTTTTTGTAGGATGCCCGCTGTAGGATATACAGTATACACATCAGATTTAACCGGTGTGACCCTCTTCAGGTGACTAACTAACTAGGTGTATTGAAGATAGTACAATTGTGAAGGGATGTCCGAGGGCTATTTTAGAGGATTCAACCCCTTGCATTTGCATTAACTACGAAAAAACTTCAGTCAGGATTGCCGGTCTCGACGGGATTCGAGCCCGGGACCTCCTGAATCCGAGTCGAGCGCTTAGCGCCCGAGCCAACACTGTCTGTATTATAAAATAGTAACTAGGGACACGACTCTCCCATCTCAAATTGATTTTTAATGATGAAACTTAAATGGAATTCAAAATTATACTTAATAAATTCCATCGTTTTCTTATTGTTAGTTCTCTTAGTTTTTGTGAAACTGTAAAAAAAAAGTTAAAATTAAAGATAATTTCAAGATTGATTGATTTTAGATTGCTTAACGTCTCATATTAATGCACTGAGGCTATTCGAGACGATGAGTGGTGACAGATGAGGATGAAAAATGAATATAAGGGAGGAGGGGAAACCTGGTACCGGCACGTAGCCTTACCCTTTCGAAAAGTACCAAGGGGACCAAAAGCTTTACGTCCTATCCGAAAGGACGGTGTAACCTTGACCATCATAGGTTCCTCCACTAACCCGGACTGCCTATAGCAGACGTCGAGGAGAACGAAGCTGTTACAGTTCTTGAACCCTCCATCTGCTATAATTACGGTATACGTGTGTCTCATGGTTGTGTCTCAAGGTTGCTTAACTTCGGTGTCATAGTGGACACCGGCTAAACGACCTCGGATAAACCGCTGGATAACATAATTTGATATTATTATTTATTATGTTGTTTTAATCTTAGAACAACTTTGACAAAGTGGCGATTGCCGTCAACGGACCTGATAATTACGACTCAGACGTCAAGTTGTATAAGAAATAGTTTTCGAAATGGATTTGAAAGTTAGCAAGGAAAACGTGATAGATCCATGTGATTTGGAATCCCAATTCGTGCCCAGGCTTTAAGTCTAGTTTATACGATTTTTCGTGTGAAAGAGCATTTTTCGAATTCGAAAACTTTACCTTAGCTCCCCATGGTTTGAGAATGAGGCTTAAGACGTTTGGATGAGCTCGTGGCAACTTTTTTACAATGTTAAATGTTCAAAAAAATCATTTGGATCGACAAATCTAGCGAATTTTTCCACGTACATTCTGGAATACGCTTTCATCTAAACAATTTCAACTTTAAACTTTGATATTATCAAGGATATGCACCAAAAAACGTCTCCACTTTTCAATAACATGTCTCCTTGATAAGCTTGGCAAAGTACTTCTTATTATCTTTACTATGGCACATTCCTGACAGTTATTCAATAATCATAATCGTATTTTGAAAAATATGTACTCTGATATAGGCTAGAGAAAATCACATCTTTCCTAACATCAAACGAAAGATTAAAATATTTAAAGTAAAAAAAGGTGGTCCAAAAACATTCCAGAATTAACCTACGTATTCCACATGGTTTATCAAAGCTCTTCCAGCAGGCTTAAGAGCAAGATCTACCGCCATTAATGAAACCACCCGAAATAACCTTAGTAATAACTCATAAACGCGTCACATAAACTGAAAGTGGAATAGGTCGATGTGGTTAGTAGCGAACTTAAATCTGGTAACAACCTTTTTAAAATATGATAACCCGTAATGATGTAATCAAGGTTTTTCGAAAAATTAAATTAATTGCATTCCGTTAATAAAAACCTACTGATTTACAATATTTGAATAATTGTTCATGCAGGGTGTTGTTCTAACGAAACTACGTGAGACCTTATAGCCCTTTTCTCGATTTTACATTACGGTTTCAGAGATATTACTAACAAGGTTATTTCGCGTGGTTTTAAAATTGGTGGTGATCCGAGCGAGACCACTAATTTGTCATTTGAGACCATATGTCAATTTGCACGATTTGGATTAGTTATTCGAATTTAACAAACAGCTTTTGGTAAAGAATAGGATTTCTAAAGACAAAGCTAATTTTTAGAAAATATTACTGAGCATTTTAAAATTAATGAATAAATATATTGTCTGTCTTATGTTCTGGTGCAGGATGGTGCAGTATGGTGTCGTGTCGTACGGCGGTGATGATGGGTGTGGGGTAATAGGAGTCCCGGGTGTCTACACAAGAGTGGGGAAGTACATGGATTGGATACTGGACAACATCTTTCCTTAAAATTATTATTAGAGTAATCTTATTTATTTTCTGAAGCTGTCGGGACCAGGGTCGATAAAGAAGTTCACCTTCCTAGGGGAGAACTTTATCGACTCTTGTCAAAATTATGTGATACAAACTTTTCCTAAATTTATGATAAAAGAAAAATATTATTTACAGAAAATTATAGTATTGCCTTTTATTTGATAAAATTTGAATTCATTTTGTTACAATTTATTGAAATACATCAACGTGGCTTCGATTGTGTTATTTAAATGCCATATTAGTGAATTATTATCGTTTGACTGAGTGTCGACTTAATACATTATATTTAGTCGACTCGTGACCAAGTATTATTATTAATTTAATGTTAATTTTTAAAAGATGGTTTGTTATAATATTTATCGAATTGTAGCAAGGTTAAATAAATTTTTAATAAACATTAAGGTATTAGTGTTATGGGTTTTAAAACAAAAATTGTTATGCCATTAATGAATAAATTCATCGAAATTAAAGTGCTTTATTAGTCATGTTATAAGCTTTCATAAATATAACAGTAACGATTAACGAATTAACCAATAACCGCCTTCAATGTGTACAAAAAGCAAGTGCTGCATTAGAAAAAATGTTTAAACAATAAATGTTCTATAATTTGTATATTAAACATAATATGAAAAAAAACATGTTATAGGAATTTAATTCCTCGTTGAGAATCATAAGGTATTTAACGTTCTTGTGTTGTTGGTAGGTAATACCATAAGCGTTAAGTACAATTTTATTTTAATCATGCAAATTTTAGTAGTGTAATTTAAAAAAGTAAATAAAATAAAATTAATGTTAATCACATGTAACAAGGCAACAAAGTCTATACTTACTCAAAAATATAAAGATCTAAAAGAAGTTCAACCCATCTTTTGTACACTTCTATATTTTTGCTCTATAAATACATCAAAAACCCGTCAGTTCATCCTTGTTTAGCTTGACAAAATTGCATGGCACCGACTCTTACTGAAAAACAAAATGGTTTAGTCGCAAATTCAATAATTTGACCAAGATTTGCATGGATGTAGTCAGCGGAAAAAGTTGATTTTATATTTTCTTTTAGTGTCCAGAAATAGAAGGGTACATAATATTATTTGGTTTTCTTTAATTAAGATTACCTTTACAACAACAAACAGGAATTTCAAATTGAGAACATTCTTCACACCATGTTCCAAACTCGATGCTATTACAAAACCAAGAAAATAATTTTGTCAAATGCAGTTTCTTTTTAGACGTTATGTAACTTAAACAAACGCATCGTTAATCGCATCACGCATCAGTTAATCAGCCTATATGTTACTGTGTGTTTTGACTTTTTTAAATAAATTGCATAAATTGGCGCACATGGAAACATGGCTTAAATAACTTGTAAATTTTCATCCTATGTTGTATTGTTTGTTTAATTATATTATGTTCATTCGTTTTGATATTACTTTAAAGCTATAGTGATCGTTTTTATGCATGTTCGCACACCGCACAAGCAATTTAGTGATTGCAACTTAATTAGCCTCGAAATATTGATAGCATTATTGGTCAGATGGTTATTTGCACAACGGGTGTTGTGCCCAGGATCAATGACAATGTCACAGAGTAGGTCGTCTCACATGAAGTAGTACGTAGACATAAACATACATATGAGAGGGCTACTTCATATTTAGTATTAATTAAAGCTCGAAATCAAACTTACAATAATTTTTATAATTTTGTGACCGTTTTAATTTTTCTCTATCTATCTTTTCTATTTATGTTATTGCTTGATTTAAAGTTTTAAATTGATTTAAATTTGATTTGATTTATTATCACTAAGTTCATTCTGTATTAAATCATTTCATATCACATTTTAAACATGCATTATTAAATAAATTGTCAGATGGGTAATGTTTAAATGTACATTTTTGTAATATTTTAAAACTTGAATATTATTTTACTCTCCGGTTATTTTGATTTGTTTACATTTTTCTCCAAGTTTGATTTATTGTCCAACTTGGAAAATAAGTTTTTGATACTAAATAGTAATATGAAAATTTCAAACAAGCTTCCCTTGCATCATTATTAGGACCTACAAGCCGCCAATCATACTGTAAATCATGGTCAGAGAAAGGAAAATTATTATTATTTAGGTGATTTATTACAATTATATGTTGAGTAGGTTTTGGTGACGTGAATTATACATTTCACAAGTGCAAGAACTTTAAAACCTTCAATCAGTGCTAAAGATAATACAGCAGATAAAGTGAAGAAGCTATACCCTCTCATGCACAAAGATTTACAGGCGCAAAATTACGTCTCGTTAAAAATGGCGGACTTGGTCAAATTCATAATGTTAAATCATAGGGATACTAAAACCTGATTCACAAAGATAGTTGCATTAGCAGACTTGCGTCTGAAAGTCGCTAGATGTGTCGGTTTAGTTACGGCTACTCTGGATGTGACGCAAATGTTGACCCTCGCTGTTTTTTTTATCAGAAAATTAATATTTTATCTTAAATTTTTGTAACAACACACGTAGCAGGTAAAAACATGAAATGTTGAGTAAAAAAATGCAAAAACGTTTATAAACAAATCGAGTGATATTAGAACCGGCGATCTTTACATAGAAATGTCGTTAAAAACCACTACTCCAAAGTGAGCGACAGATACAGCGAGTTTTGACCACTACTTACGTTGCAGGTTGACCAAAATAAAAAATATAATAAAATATTGCTGTTTTCCATCTTGAAATACTCTTTTAGTGTAGAATAATTTTATTTACGCCTATTCCTGTCTTTTCAGATTTTTTTTTTTTTTTAGTTTCCATTGATCTCCACAAACAATATCGCCGGAGACAATTCGGCCACCTTTGCCAATATTTGCGTACGCCACTATTTGACGCAAGTCTTTGTGAGTGTGGGGGATAAACGGTACCGAATACTAAGACAGCGCGAAACTACCTCCATCGCGTACCGACGTTATAATTATCTCCAGCCCTCAACATAACAATACTTTACCAATCGTATTCCTATTGCAATGATGAACATTTTTGAGAGTATTTACTACTTAAAATAAAGTGCACCTAGCATTGATTTTCCTGGAATTTGGAAAGTTTTGTAACTATCAGCCATAATGTTTTTTTTTCATTTGTGACTTGTAAATTTTATAATTTCTTTTACTGGATTTAAATAACAACTACAACCACATATTATCTTTCTTTGGTGCACTTTGTTTTGCTTATAGAGCATTGTTTGTTTGTGTGAAAGCCCATTCTGCTGTCATGTCTTTTCATCCGTCATTAAAAAAGCTGACGAAGTTGGTTGATAAATCTTTCAAATATCGTTATCTTTGTTTTATTTTGAGTAGTGTATATTCCTAAAAATCCTGATCTTATCATGTAATCCTGTCAAATAAGAATTTTTTGGAGGAAAAAATTGCGATGTCGCTGAATTTTTGCAGAGACCTTCCTTAAATGATACTAATCAACATACTAAAACTCCCCTACAATCGGACTGGAGCTTCGGCCGCCATATTGGAAAATGGCGGCCAAAAAGTGTTTGTTATCGAATATCTCCAAATTTGTTTGAGATAGACAAAATATCTCAATGGCAGAAATATTCCCCATTTATTTCCCTACAAAACAGAGGTCTTCTATAATTTTGGTAGGGGCAACGGTTACGTCACAAAATCGTGGTTTATATGTTGCTTATTGGAGTACCAGCTTATTTCCAAATTTTCACGCCCAGCATCAAATAATGCCCGGTAAATCCGTAAGAAATCGATTTAAATACAAAAGGACTTTTGTACGGGGTTCAAGAAAGCTTCCATTAGTAATTTTAAAAATCAGTTTTGTGAAATCGGATTTTGCATTTACCCGGAATTTGGGTTTTTCCATTGTTGGCATTTCTTAAAAAATGCCATATTTTACTGTCCATTATTAAGCACTAAATAGCATTGGAGGAAAAATTCTTTCTACGCACATTGAAATGACTTAAATAATGATCCGATTACAACCAAAGTTTAAATCCAATATGGCTGCTAATTCCTAATATTCACAATATGAATACTGTTTTCGTGCTGTTTTTACACTCTTTTTGTTACATAATTCACTTTGATGTTGTGGATATTAGGAATTAGCAGCCATATTGGATTTAAACTTTGGTTGTAATCTGATCATTATTTGAGTCATTTCAATGTGCGTAGAAAGAATTTTTCCTCCAATGCTATTTAGTGCTTAATAATGGACAGTCAAAAAGGGCATTTTTTAGGAAATGCCAACAATGGAAAAACCCAAATTCCGGGTAAATGCAAAATTCTATTTTGCAGACCTGATTTTTTAAAATACTAATGGAAGCTTTCATGAACCCCGTACAAAAGTCCTTTTGTATTTAAATCGATTTCTTACGGATTTACCGGGCATTGTTTGATGCTGGGCGTGAAAATTTGTAAATAAGCTGGTACTCCAATGAGCAACATTTAAACCACGAATTTGTGACGTAACCGTTGCCCCTACCAAAACTATAGAAGACATCTGTTTTGTAGGGAATTTAATGGGGAATATTTTTACCATTGAGATATTTTGTCTATCTCAAACCAATTTGGAGATATTCGATAACAAACACCTTTTGGCCGCCATTTTCCAATATGGCGGCCGAAGCTCCAGTCCGATTGTAGGGGAGTTTTAGTATGTTGATTAGTATTATATAAGGAAGGTCTCTGCAAAAATTCAGCGACATCGCAATTTTTTCCTCGAAGCGTCAATATACGATCTTATTTGACAGGATTAATGTTCCTGTCCCAGTCTTCTATGTCCTCCCGAGAAATGGATGTGAGTAGAGGAGCTTGAGGGCGGAGCGAGTGGAAGCTGAAGGATCTGCTCAGGCGTCGAACCCGCGAACCTTGGGCCCAGGTCCCTCGGTTAGTCACGATATGAGGCGTTCCCTGCTTCTTTGGCGTCCTTGTGTTCGGAAGCACACTGCAGATTGAACTCGATGGCAGACGACTCAGCGAGGGCGTCGAACCAACAATCATGTGGCGTTGAATTGTATTAAAAAAACATATTATAGCCTATAGAGTAATGTTCAGCTCATAGATATCAAACAACTATAATTGGATGAGCGAAGCAAAGACTTCAATTTCACCGACCCCCCAAAAATTTAGCTCAGTTGTTTTTTTTGTTTTTTTTCTCTGTCTGTTTGTTCGCTCTCTACCGGACAAACGGCTTATACGATCTTGATGAAAATTGAAGGGGACCTTAGAAATCTATGAACTTAGACGTGCCACGATTTGTAGTACAATCGAAGAAATATATCTCAAGAATATTTTTAAATATTTTTTCTTTTACGATTTTTTTTCGATTTTTAGTGCGAATTTTCGTGATATTTGGTCCGATTCTGACCAAACGGGTGAAACTACAACGTTCTATTTCACATGGACATTAATGTAATGGTGATGTAATTGTCTTTTTGAAAGAAAAAGTTGAAAAAGTTAGCCAGAATCCATAGAATAAAGGTATTAATATGAGTTTTTTTAGGTTTATAATAACAATTTACAAGTAACAATAGAAACTTGACAACAATCACCAACAATGCGTTCAAAAGGCACTTGATAAGTAAATAGATCCCACGCAAACTAAAAACTTACAAAAAAGCTCATCCATCAACGTGACGGGACTTAAGCGTTTTCCTAGTAGGCTAGATCCGCAGTCATTGGTCCACTGGCGTGTCAATTAGAAGCCATCTTGAAAAAGAGTGTTGCATGTTAAGTAGATGGGAGCGATTTGTAGCACAAATATTTTTAAAGATGGTCGCCGGTTTGACAGCTGAGAAAATTAGCAATTAACACCAAATGATTACTAAATACCCTTATGCAATATAACTTCTTATTGTTTCTGTTTGTGCACTCCCATGCTGCACAAGCTAAAACCATATAAAAAAAATCCAGTAAAATACTTGATTGAATTAAAAAAGTATATTAAATTAAAACGCTAAATCGACATTTTAAAAAGGTTTTGACGCTTCAATTTGGTACGCTCGCGCCTCTGCGGAGGTATTGGAGACTGCTTATTTAGCCTACTATAGGTGTTTAATATCTATGGTTCGGCTACTGCCGATTTCCCCGGGTCCCGTCGGTTTCATCCAGGGTTCAACCTTTGAGTATATAACCATGGTTATATACTCAAAGGTTCAACAAAACTCCCGTAGATCTGACCCTAGAGTTATCCACGTAAACCTAGACGTCCTCAGTCAGCGATCACACCACAGTCATGAGTCGATGAGTTACATAAATAACTGGCTGCATCTATACCACCCCCTTATCCCTACGATTCTGCTGATAAGAGATGCTCTTATACCAGGTCCGTTCTGAAGTGAATGAAATGAAAATGAACCTATAGCTGTCCACAAGTTGGAGATATCTCATGATAATAATGTCGACAACTTACGAATATTCCATCAGTTGCATTTTTTGGCAAAATCTGTTTCAAGAAAAATATGCATCATGTATATTTAAAGAAGGATAAACATTGTTTAACTTGCTTGATCAAATTTTTACAATTAAATCTTCTTTATTTTAAATTTCTGATGATAGTCCAGAGTTTTGAATTATTTATTTCATTTATTATTATTAATCCCTAATGTTCTGAAATCATGTCAAATACATATTGAAGGTCAATTATGCACATGTTGGGCAAACAGTTTGCAATTTATTTATTCTGAAGATTCAGAATGATATATTATTTTTAATACATTGTTACAATTTAATAGAATAGCGATGAAATATTATGGTACAAAAGATCACAATCACAGATAGTATAGTACAAAGTTCATTATGAAGGCAACAACGGATATATTTACAATGTTCTAAGCTCCTTTTCAGGCATCGTTAGGACTCCGCCTAAAACAGAAAAGTTACAGTTACGGTTAAAACTGTGATTCGAGAGATCATGACATTTTTGTGAGAATAACAACTAGTAATGTTATTTTACAATAACTTATAAAAGTTATCTTTAGTAATAAAGTAAAAATTGTGTTATATATATTTGACTATACTGGGAATTGTGGTAAAAACAAATCACAAGAAACATCAATTTCCAATGATTTCCATTTCCAATAGTACAGTCCACTAAAAAACGATTACAATGAAATAGCTAACACTTTACATAAAAAGTTATCAAGATTCAAACTTTCACGAATTACTCGAAACACAAAAAAAATGCGGTACGGTCCCAACCATGATAAATTCTAAACAATATTATGTTCTTTTAACAATTGTTACTATTTCTTAAAATTAAGTACAAATTGGTAGCCCAAATAACAGTGTAAGGATAATGAGAGGATATTTCAAATAGATTTTACAAACTATAATAGTATACTATTTTTACTTTTGTCAATGGGTAGTGAGATATTTAAAAGTTTTATAATAGTATACTTCATAAGTAACATTTTTTTTAGAATGCATGGGTGTGTCTAAAACACGAGATTCAAAGTTATCCCGTGTAGTTTTTGGATGAGCGTAGCGAGCGTAGCGAGCGAAGCGAAGATTCCATTTCACTACACTGGAGAAAAAAATCCGTTTTTTTTTGTATTGTATTTTTGTGTGTCTGTGAACACGATTCCGGCTAAACCAATACTCCAATTGCGATGAAATTTTATGGAGGTCTATGAAATCTTTGAACGAAGAACTGCATTGGGGAAAAATTGATCGAAAAATTATTTCTCATGAAAATCGAAATTTTATGATTTTTTTCGATTTAAAAAAAAATTCTTCGACTTATAACATCTACATGCTTTATACGATTGTAATGATTTTTTCACAGAACCTTAATTTTATGAATTAATATATTCGTGTGAAATTTGAGCGCACTCAAAAAATCATTTCTCATGATAATCGCGATTTTACGATTTTTTTCAATTTTTAACATTTCTTCGACGAATAAAACCTACGTGCTTTATCCGATTGTAATGATTTTTTCACAGAACTTGAATTTTA
The DNA here is from genome assembly GCA_024449915.1 of Sweltsa coloradensis. Lineage (NCBI taxonomy): Eukaryota > Metazoa > Arthropoda > Insecta > Plecoptera > Chloroperlidae > Sweltsa > Sweltsa coloradensis. Next base: position 753,549 of record JAMZAV010001055.1, on the reverse strand, counting down.
TGAATTAATATATTCGTGTGAAATTTGAGCGTAATCAAAAAAATTATCTATTAAAAAAAATCGCAATTTTACGCTTTTTTCGTTTAAAAAAATTACGCTCATCCAACAACGCGGCGGGACTTAAGCGTTTTCCTAGTGCATATAAATTGGTATTGATGGAACCCACATGTTTGCAACAAATTTTAGTCATATCAACGTTGAAAATGAAGTTGTAAATCATTTTACTCACAATGTAAAAAAGAAAACAAAAAAAAACAGACACAATAACATTAATTAAAACATCTCATAATACTCACTCACTACGGAAAAGTACCACGCAAGAAATAAGTTTATTATAAGATACTACCAACCCACCCACCCTAATGAAGATAAGATTAATCCACCGACAGAGGTGAGGGAATGCGTGAGAGTGTGATTTTGTAAGTCGCTGTCAGCTCGATGCAACACAAAATGAGTCCATTGTGCCAAATTTTCTTTAGTTAGTCCTAACCACACGTAAATCAATCTGTAAAAAGAATATTTAACAATTAATTGAACATACTGCTCTTAGGTGGGAAAATAAGTTTTTATTATTTAGCAATATTTCGAAAAGTTTTATATTTGATTTTTATATTTCGATGAGCGAAGCGAAGACTTCAATTCCACTGACCCCTTAAAAAATTTAACTCGTTTTTTTTGCCTGTCTGTTTGTTTGCGCTCTACCGGGCGAACGGCACATGCGATCTTGATGAAAATTGTAGGGGACCTTCCAAATCTCTGAATTTAGACTTGACACGTTTTTTTTAGTATAATCGAAGAAATATTTCTCATGAATATCGTTCTAGATTTTTTTCTATTTTTAATGCGACATTTTCGTAATATTTGGTACGATTCTGACCAGACAGGTGGGGCTACAACGTTCATATTTCACATGGACATTAAGGTCATGGTGCTGTATTGCCTTTTAAAAGAAAATGTTGAAAAAGTTAGCCTTTACATTCTATTAATTGGTATTACCTTAGCAATTAATACTACTTTATAAAAATATCATAATTTAACAAAATTGATTTTGTTATGGGACTAGAAAAAGTAAAGAAATCCCAAACGTACTAAAAACTTAAAAAAGCTCATCCATCAACGCGATTAAGAAAAGCGTTCACGAAGCGGCCTAGAAATTAAATCGAAACGCGATCGGGATCGGGAAATCAACTGTCCGATCTTGTTCCCCTAATTTCGGGGTCCCACACAACCAGTGATAATAATTATGAAATAATATTTGCAAGAAAAGTTTTTCTTTTTCTTTTGCGATTTCCCTGTAACTGTAATTTCTTCCATTGTGTTGCTTGGCTTACTATCGTAGAAGTAGTCATGATCGCAATTCCCTTTTCACTTCGCAGGTCGGCTGAGACGATAGCTAATGCAACTACTTGGAACGCAGCGCGTACGCTCTCCTTCGATCCTGTGCGCCTGATACAAAAGAGCACTCGGTGAGCTGCACCGTGTTCGTTTGTAACTCCCGAGTACTATGGTCGCGCGCCAAATACGAATTATGACCGTACAAGCAGAATTAAAAGCTATTGTTTGAGTTATTGCTATAATCACTTCACTTTATAATTATTTGTTTTTATTAAATTCAAACATTATTTACTATGTTGTTGACGCGTAAAGTTAAACTAACTCAAGTAAATGCTCGACGTTTCGTAAACGTATTCGTAGCAAACTAGGGCCGAACTCGGGAAAATGTTCCTTCCCTACAGTAACGACGAAACGTGTTGAATCGTCTCAAAACGGCGCGGCGAAACATCTCTTGTAGCATTTACTTTCGTATCAGCACATTATTATAAACTAGGAGGCTTCGCAAACGCTTTTTTTAGTCGCGTTGATGGATGAGCTTTTTTTTAAAGTTTTTAGTATGCGTGGGATCTCTTTACTTTTAAGTTCCATTGTAAAATCATTTAAAGAAGTACTAATTGCTATGGTAATACCAATTAATAGAATGTAAAATATCTGGAGGCCAAAGACTTGCTTTTTGTACGCATTGTAGGTGATTGTTGTCATGTTTCTATACGCGTTTCCAAGCAAAGATAGATGGCAGCACTAAAACGCAACATGTCGGACCGATCGGTGATAGAGGCGAGCTGCTTACGGCGGGCGCTGTATATTCACTTAGGTTCAACTTGATTTTTTTTTACATTTCTGATCATTTGCGAAAACATTGTTGATTATGTCATATCGTCTGCGTATTTATTAGTAAAATTCGTAAGTTTTGGGGATCGGCTTTAGAAAAACGGGAATTTAATGGCATTTTAAATTACAACAAATAATTGAGATTATTTGATGATATTAGCTCGAAAAGAACAAACCACACTGTTAAAACTATTAAATACAGAAACAAGTGTATCAAATAATGTTGAATGATGGAGATCGATGATATTTTGCCAAGAAAATGTTGACCTTTAATACTAATAATTTCAATAATTTACTTGATATCTAAAAATCAAAAGAGCTTCTAGCAAATTATAGCCCTACACTTGTTTTGCACGTTTTCTACATCGTTTTACATGTAAACGCAATCGGAGTATAGGCCTATAAATAATATTTATCTACTATACACTTAGGACTTCTGTTTTTTAAATATACATTTTATTAAAAGTAGGCCTATTGAATAGGTGATGGCCTATTTTTATTATTGTTTTGTATGTCAATAATGGCATGACGCGTCATTCTGCAGACAGCTATTAAATCTTGTAGGTCATATAATTATACTTAATCTATTGCAATAGCTTAAATCGTATTTATTATCATATTATGTATAATATTATGTTATAAATGAACAATGACGGTAAACGGTATATGTAGGACTACATTAATTATTAGGTAGAAAAGGAATTGGGACTTGTGCATAAGCCCTAATACAATTGTTATTATTTTTGTTATTGTTTTGTTATTATTACTATGACTTTATTTATATTAAATCATCATAATAAAACTAAAGAAGTATATCTCAATCAAAATCGCTTGCTAGCGATACTGTATGTGAGTGTTTACTATGAGTTGTGAACATTCTTGACGGTTTGAAATTGATTTAGTATGTATCGTACCCTGTTAGCCTATATTTAGTATATAGCCAATAAATACCATTGATTTATTTATGATATTACAATTAGAGAATTGTAATATGGATACAAATGCCATCCTCGGTGTCTCATGGGTGCATGTGGCGCAGGTGGCACTTGTTAATTATAATTATTTACCTAAAAAACTTATATTAAACTTTTATTTCTATGGATTCTGGTTTACTTTTTTCGACTTCTTCTTTTAAAAGGTACTATATCACCATAACCTTAATGTCCATATAAAATATGAACGTTGTAGCCCCACCCATTTGGTCATAATTGGCCCAAACATCACGAAAATATCGGGGAAAAAAATCGAAAAGAAAAACGTAAAAATACGATTTCTATGAGAAATATTTCTTCAAATGTCCCTAAATCATAACATATCTAATTTTAATGATTTCAAACGTTCCCATATAAGTTTCATCAAGATCCGAGTAGCCATTTTGCCCGGTCGCTAGCCAAATATCACAGAAATATCGCATTAAAAATCGAAAAAAAATCTTTCTAAGTACGATATTCATGAGAAATATTTCTTCGGTTGTACCCAAAAATGTATCAAGTCTAAGTTCAGTGATTTCGAAGGTCCGCTCCGATTTTCATCAAGATCGCATATTACGTTTAACCCAGTAGAGAGCGAACAAACAGAAAACAAACAAACAAACAACAAACACACACACAAAAAACACCCGAGCTAATTTTTTTTTTTTGAGGGGGGGGTCAGTGAAGTTGAAGTCATCGCTTCGCACGTCCAAAATAGAATTATGGTGCAAAAACTAAGATTTATAAAAGTATTTTAAAGATAACTCAATTTGAAGACAGACGTTGATAATTATACAAATCATTGTCGCAATATTAACAAAACAAATATTTGTATTTAAAAAATATTTAAAACATATTTGTATATTTTTTTTGTATATTTAACGATGGATAATACCTGTATATAGTTGGATGAGCGAAGCAAAGACTTAATTTCACTGACCCCCAAAAAATTTAGCTCTATTTTTATTTTCACGCTCTACCGGGCAAACGGCGTAATATGCGATCTTGATGAAAATTGGATGGGACCTTCGAAATCTCTGAGCTTAGACTTGCCACGTTTTTGGGTACAATCGATCAAATATTTCTAATGATTTTCGTACTTTTACGACTTTTTTTTATTTTTAATGAGACATTTTCGTGATACTTGGCCCGCGACACACAACCCGGCAAACGGCTACTCCGATCTTGATGAAACTTTTATTAGAATGTTTAAAATCACTGAAATATTTGTTATGATTTTAGAGACATTTGAAGAAATATTTCTCATAGAAATCGTACTTTTACGATTTTCCCCCTGATTTTTAATAAGATATTTTCGTGATATTTGGGCCGATACTGACGTAATCATTGGGCAGAAATATTTTTTAAAAAAGCTCATCCATCAACGCGACTGGGAAAAGCGTTCGCGAAGCGGCCTAGTTATTAATATTTTATATTAATTGTTAAACAACATTTACCTGTTCTACTAAAGTTTCTTTTGAAATCTAAAAAGAAAGCCAAGCCTTCAAACTAAAAAGCGTTGAGATCTCACAGAAGAGCCGAGCGCATACACTACTACATAATGCTTACTCTTAATATTTTTGTAATTTTCTTTTGAAATACATAAATTCACTTTGCCCTGTGACTGCATCCTTGCAACTTGGCCAATTTGGATTTGAACTATGTAAACCTTTCCAACTTTTCTTCCAAAATTCGCTATATCACTCCAAATGTAGGTAGATATACATGTAAAATTTGAACGTTGTAGACCTACTTGTTTGCTCAGTATCGCAGGGCAATTGAAATTATTAACATATTATCATGAAAGTGATTTTGAGAATGTTTCAACCTATTCTGGTACGTGTTGTCAGGTACCTAAGTCCCCCCGATAATGACAGTTTTTTGTGTTCAGTTTAAGCTACATGACGACTGGGTGACACTTCGAAAACACCCTAACTATGCTTGCTGCATAAGATGCCTAAATGTGTTAGAGCAAAGCCGCTGCTAAGCTGAGGCGCCAACGGGCACATAGGTAAAACGCAGTGGCGTATCCAGGATTTCATAAAGGGGGGTTCTACCAATGAATAAAACATGTACCAAAGGTCAAGTGGAGTATCCGGGGGGCTTGTCCCTCGGTTTTAATTTTCTCCTTCAAGGTCACTTTGATGAAAATCTGTGCGAATTTAAGCATCACAATGACCAACTTTTTATCTACTGAAACCGGTTTTTAATCCAAAGTATTCTCCTTCAAGGTCATTTTTGTGAAAATCTGTGCGTTAAAGCATCACAATGACGAACTTTGTATCTACTTAAATCCCCTTTTGGTCAGGTGATATAAATTGCCTTTAGTATTGCAATAAAACAGTTATTCTACATTCGACTCCATTGAAACGTTTAAGTGCACTTTCCACACTTTTTTTTTAAAGGGGGGGGGGGGGTTGCCACCCTTCCCCTCTTGAATACGCCACTGATAAGACGGATAGGGATTTACCCGTTATTAAATAGTGTTTACAACTATTGATTTAAGACATGAACGGTTTCTTCCGACTATCTTAATACCTTTACCTACTTCGAATAGGGTCATGAATTGTCCTTATAGCCCGTACGCAGGTTTCCTAGGGAGCTAAACTTATTAAAAAAAAATCAATTTTCTTATAAGTTGTGCAACGATCATACTCACATCTCTAACGCATTCTTCTCCTGCGGCGGTGAACCCTCCTAGTTGGAGGCGGCCTCACAGTGGTGTACCGGGGATGAAACGCACCCAACGCGGCCTCGTTGGTGGACGACGGGGCCGCCGGGTTCGGTCGTTGTTGGAGATGAAAAGTCCCAAGTTTACGCAGAAGTCTCGGCCTAGGCCAGGGCAGCGAGTGACGGTTCAAGAACCAATAGATGACGGGATTCAACGCCGAGTGGGCGTGGCCCAAGAGACGAGTGTACGACAAGATGGCTGCCGGCACCAAGGTAAGATGGGCGCAGATCGTGCACACGACGTAGGGTAGCCAGCATGCCGCGAAGAGGAACACCTGTTGACACGAGTGCACATCAGACATACGTAGAAAGTGTAGCGAAATTCTCATACTGTCTCGACAATAGTGTCAATGAGCTCTTCTGCCCTAATATTAGTCTATATCCTAGATTCGAACTTCTTTTTAATTCACGAAGGCCACCGCCTCACTTCACTCTCTATCTATACCGCAGCTCGAACGATTGAATTACATTTTCTTTTTTGCGAAATGACGTTTACAACCATCTACAAAGTGATCAGGAAATTGGACTTCATTTTGCTAGGTGAGTAATCTGCAGGGAATATAATAAATACACACATAATAAAAACTTTGAGGGACAGCCAAGCCTTACACACTCAAAAATCTATCTAAAAAAGGGGCCAAGCTTATACACCTTTCCCTATTAATTTAGCGTACTCTTAATTCATAAACACATCAAGTGACTTTATCCTTGCAAAGCTTGTCAAAATTATATTTGCAACTTTTGTTTTAAACATGCAAATTAAATATACGTCCGGCTTGCTCTTCATGACTCGTGGCTGCCTTAGCTGGAAACTGATGATGACCATTTGACTGTTCAAGTTCTCTTCCAGTGATCCCTATCGTGTGATTTGTGGGATTGTTGTCTTAGTGCATAAATTGAATTTCAGACAATTGAAATTTTAAAACCCCTCAGCTTCTTTTTGTCATTTTTTTCTTAAACCTATTGATCATTCCGATTCGAAAGGTTATATCCAAGATTGTCTTCTTTTTTACACATGGTCTATACTCTATGGCATGCCATGATCCTTGCAGCTTCCTTGTTTTGCCCAATTTCAAAACTTGATTTGTTACCAGACGCGATCGCCTAGGACATGCGGTGTTCCAAGGCAGTGCCTCACATAGTTTAGTTTTTTAATGCATTTTGATGCTTGAAGTTCCTTCCGAGTTTTAACATTAAAATGTTAACACTCGCAAGCAAATTGCTTCTTTCCTTGTTGTTCATAAGTAAATTGCATGTCCCGTACACGTGGTTGCTGGCACTTGTAGACTGTTCACCAAATCCAGTGGCAACAGGAAGTCGCGACCAAACAACATGAACTGTGTGCTAAATTTTGGTGGATTTATGTACCATGGAGCAAGAAGCTAATACCACTTGAGGTAGATGGACATCGCAATCTATCTGGTGATCATATAACCTCTGACTTAGTATTTCTGGAATGTTTCGTTTGAATCGTTCAACCATTCCGTTCCCCTGGGGATGATACCCCGAAGACACAAGAACATCAAGAAGATAAAACATTTCTTGGAAACGTCTGGCCTCAAACGGGCGTCCCTGATCACTATAAATTTTTAATGATATACCTTAATGGCAAAAAATCTAATTCCCTGCCACCATAGTTGCCTCATGTTCAGAAAGAGCATACACCATTATTTTCTGTAGAGAGAGCGTGCACCACCTGTGTTTTAGGCATTTTTCTGTTTGCTCGGCTGAATGACACCACAGTTGTTAGAAATTTTGAACATATCTCACGAAAGTGGAAATAAAGGTCTCTATGGTAACACATTCCTAAAATTTGTTTTGAAATAATTCATAAAAAATAAATTGGATTTCAAGAATTTCAATTTTGTTCAAAAGTTCAAAATTGACTATATTCGTGAATTTTTTCTGGCTGATCAAGACAAAATTTTGAAAATCTATGACTGAGGGAACGTCCATGTATGCTTTATTGACAAGTTTGCAAAATTGTATATACGTAGGATGCTTCTTGGTAGAACGAACCGCTATTTACTAACTGCCAAAAGGGTGGTAAACCCTCAGAAGTTCTCACCTGCGCCACCAGGAGCACCGCAAGCTGTCTGCGGCTGCGCAGTGACTGCGGACGACGGAAACACTGCTGCGATCTGTCGTCCATGCGAGTAATCTTGTGTTTCTTGAGATGACTTGGGCTGGACTTGGATTTGTTCATCTTTGGGCGGAGTCGGCGAAGGTCGGCTCTGATTTTCTCTTCGTCTCCTGACGAATCGCCGTCCCCATACGGAACCTTTGGAAGAAACACCATTTAGACAATCTACCTCCAATATTGTGAAATTCAGCCTATGTTTAATCACATTTTTCCATTACCCTGTGAAACCCTTTGTTTCCAATTATTCCTATGAGTCAATGCTAATCTTATGTTTCTCAACAGTATTTTAAACAATAAGCTTTTGGCTATCTAAAAAGAGGTTTACAAAGTTCACTCTTTCGATGGTGTATAATGTTTTATTGTTTATTTTTGTACAAATTCTTGGAAGTGTTTTTTAACTGTAAAAAATGTAAACAATTTGACGATTTCATCGTTTAACTGTTCAAACGTTCAAAGTTACCATATTCACAAAATGCTTAATCTATTGATCTATACTTAACTTCTTAATTCTGTGTCAAAATATTTGATTTTTACAAGGGGAACTCATTATTATTGTCATAACGTAAGTACAATGCATCTGAGTTTCATGGAGGCCATGAAACTTTCCCTCGAAACATTGACATAAAATATTTTGATAATATCGGTTAATATTTATGGTCATCACTAAACTTTTACTGACATCAATAAGGTTTGTCCGCTGGTTCAAGCAGATTTTTAAATTAATCCTTTTTTATATTCACAAATTACTTGGAACCTTAAAAGTAGAACGTAATAAGTATGGTTCATGTGTTGCTATGTAACCAATCACATCTTAATACGGGAATCGTGACAATTGGTCGACAAACTAAAACAAACATTTAAAGTAAACTGAGACATTAACCAATCACCAATAACCAAATGCTATATCACTAGGAAAACGCTTAAGTCCCGCCGCGTTGTTGGATGAGCGTAATTGGTGCATTGAGTTGTTAAGTGTTATGCGGATTTTCTGTTGTACTGTGAAAAAATCATTACTTAGTTGATTTTTTTAAAATTAATTTAAATTAAATAAAAAATAAACTTTAATTTTTTTTTTTTTAATTATTCGTAATTTAAAAAAAAAATCGTAAAATTTCGATTTTCATAACAAATAATTTTTCGATTGCGCTCAGATTTCACACGAATATATAAATTTATAAAATTAAGGTTCTGTGAAAAAATTAATTACGATCGGATAAAGCATGTAGGTGCTATAAGCCAAATAATTTTGAAAATCAAAAAAATTCCAAAAATTGCGATTTTTTAAAGAAATTTATCTTTCGATAACGCTCAAAATTCACACGAATATATCAATTCATAAAATAAAGGTTGTGTGAAAAAATTATTACAATCGGACAAAGCATGCAGGTGTTATAAATCGAAGAATTTTGTAAAAAATCGAAAAAAATCGTAAAATTGCGATTTTCATGAGAAATAATTTTTTGATCTATTTTTCCCCCTTGCAGTTCTTCGTTCAGAGATTTCATAGACCTCCATAAAATTTCATCGCAAATTGGAGTATTGGTTTAGCCGGAATCGTGTTCACAGACACACAAAAATACAAAAAAAAAGAAAGAAAAAAAAAAAAAAACATTCCGGATTTTTTTCTCCAGTGTAGTGAAATGGAATCTTCGCTTGGCTCGCTACGCTCGCTACGCTCATCCAATTACTAAGGCTATTAGCAAACCATGGCATCTGCTTCAGTAAAACATTAATCGTGAACAACTAGCATCCAATATTAAAAATGGCACTCGCTGCACCCTTGTTGGCCACGAATCACTCGTCGGTGAAGCCAACATCGACAGAACATCATTACCTACCATTTTAGATGGCCCATCGTGGGCCACCGATGCGACGATAATGACGTGTCTCGGATGGCGTAGTAGGGGAAGTGGAAGGGGAACTTCCCCTCTCGCGGCTGCAGCGGACAGGCTGACGTCACACAGCTTGTAGCTGACAGTCACGTGGCAGACAGTCAGTGTAGCACACGGTAGCAGATACACCTGACAATCAAGTTATTTTATAAGTTGTTTGAAAAATATCTACAAGGTTATCACTGATAAAAAAGGTAAATTTAGCAATTTGTTGTTTTTCAAATGATTTCAGGTATAAAGTAATCAAAATAATATTAAGGTAAATATTTTGCTGGTTGTAAAAAAAATTAAACATAATTCAATTATGTGATTTGTTGCTAATAAATATTATATAGTGCAAATCTTTTACTAATAATAGTGAAATATCCGTGCTTAAAACCCAAGCGACATTTTCATAATCAGGTGTAAATTTGCTGCAGAATATGCCAAATTAGTAATAGATTCTATTAGTGACCGATTATATTAGTCTAATTACGGTTGGATGAGCTCAGACAAACTTCATTTTTAGTCATATAACTATACAAGATAGTAATAAATTATTTGTTTATTTTTTTCTAAGGATAGATTATTTATTGTTATTTTTTATATTATCCATACACACAGCTGTGGTTGTTTTTGTCAATGTTAGCATAAAATTTAATGTAGTAATGTCTGCATACTAGTCGAAAGAATGATGAACTTTCTGAAATGATGCATGATAAAAATGCATAAAGTATTAAATTGTTTAAACGATGTTAAATTTAAATTTAAAATATCGCTTAGTGGACAAGTCAGGAGAATTTCACATTCATTATAACATTTTTCGAACTCCAATTTTGACCCCGATAAATTGAATCTTATCTTCATCTGGACGTTGTTTATTTATTGTTTTAACACATTGATGTGTTATAGCGTTGAGTAGTCACTAAACGGTTATAGGTGGCTAAAAAAAGGGCATAGCTCCATTCACATTTTAGTGTCTAGCAATCTACTCAATACTAATACTAATTCATTGCAATTAAATTAATTAAAAAAATTATACAATAATAGAAAACAATGTGTGTGTAGACATGTGAAAAGTGAGGGTGATGAAATTATGACAAACATGAATGGTAGGCCTATTGTGAATAGAATAGAATTATCAGGATACACCAGAAAAGAAGTTTTTTAGTGCAGATTTGAAATGGCTCCGAGTGTGTAGTTCACGGATGTCCACCGGCAAATCATTCCATAATCTGCAACTCCGATAGTAATATCCTTGTTGATAGGACGAAGTTCTTGCCTGGGGACGTTTCATGGTGACACCACGTCCGTACTCTCTTCTACGATTGCAGATTTGAATCCTGTGAAATGGGTTGAGGTCAGTTGTACCATGAAGTTTTCCGCAAAGAAATTGAAGATCTGTCGTTTTTCTATACTCTTCTAAAGAAGGGATTTTCAAAGTTTTTCTTCTTGCTGTGGCACTTGAATTTTGGTGACTTGACATTTTTGCAATTAATCTAGTAGCTCTACTCTGCACACGCTCTAATTTGATTTTGTTGGTTTCTGAAGTTGGATTCCAAGCAAAACAAGCATACGTTAGTTGTGGTCTTACTAGTGCAAGATACACTGTTTTCTTTACATTGACTTGGGCATTTGCCAGGTTTCGAGCAATACAATATAATTGTCGAACGGCAATTGCATGAATGAAATCTGTGTGTTTGTTCCACTTCAGATCTTTTGATATAATGATGCCGAGTAATTTTACCCTGATCCTTTGATTCAATTATTGAACCGTTAATGATATAATTAAATCTAAATGGTGTTCTTGATCTAGTGAAGCAAATTTTTACACTCTTTTGTGGATTTAGTTTCATTTCGTTCTCACGACACCAAGTATTTACGTTGTTTAAATCGGATTGCAAAATATCAATATCATTTTTCGAGAAAAGCTTTCTGTACAATGTGCAATCATCCACATACTGAATCATATCTGAGGTAATACATTCGGGTAAATCCATCATAAATAAATTGAATAAAATAGGGCTAAGAACAGATCCTTGGGGCACTCCTGATGTTACATCTATGAAGGACGATTCACCTCCTTGAAACACTACTCTTTGAGACCGACGTATTAGGAAGTCTTTTAGCCACTTATATACGGGTCCAGTAATACCGTATTTTGACAGTTTGTTGAAGAGAATTGAGTATGAGATTTGATCAAACGCCTTTGACCAATCTTACAGTATTGCATCTACCTGTTTGCATTTGGAATCCTCTAGAGCATACTGCCAGTCGTCTAAAACCTTTGTCAGTAATGTAGCACAAGATCTTCCCGGAATGAAACCATGTTGATTTTTACTAAGAATATTTGGTGTCTTGATATACTGAATTATTTCCTTTGATATTATGCGCTCCATGGTTTTACATATAATAGATGTCAATGAAATTGGACGGTTATTCATAATTACTTCTTTCTTCCCCGATTCTTCCCCGAATAACATTCGCTACACGCCAGTTGCTTGGCAGTGATCCATTTCTCATCGAAAGATTGTACAATGCACTCAGTGATGGAGCTACTGATTTAGCACAATATTTTAGTATGCGAGCAGGTATTTCATCTGGTCTGGTAGCAGCGTCGACTCTTAGCTTCGATAAACATTGAAATACGTCATATGTTGTAAATCTTATATTTGGCATTAAATCTATTTTCTGTTCATTTAGTGGACAAGGATGACTATTGTTGGAAGGAATGTTAAAGTTTTGTTGGAAGTTCTGATTAAAAGCTTCTGCTTATTTCCCTGGGTCAGACTCAGGTATACAATTTACAAGAAACTGTTGAGGTGATAAAGATCCACTTTTTGAATGTATATATCTCCACATTTTCTTACTATTAGTATTTGTCAAATCCCACAAATATTGGCTATGAGCATTACGTATCTCAGTTTTAACTTTATTTCTGAATTTTGTATATATTTGCCAATCCTGTTCATCTTGAGATTTCTTCCAGCGTTTGTATAATATGTCCCTCTTTTTTTAGTGATTTAACTATTTCCTTATTTATCCATGGAACTCTTTGCTTCCCTTGTATTGTGGAGGTTGGTATAGCAACATGCACATTGCACACATTCCCAGAAAATCTTCTTCCAAGCCGACCATGCCGTTTCAATATCACAATTTGCTTCAAAATGTTGTGGCAATTTACAATCAAGATCAATGGTTAGCCTTTCCCAATCTGCTTTTGAATAATTGAGACATTTCTTATGCAATGTCTTGCGTATTGATCTTTTCAAAGATAAGTCAACACTCACAGCCATGTGATCACTTACTCCCGGAACAACCTGAAGGCTGTCAATCATTTCAGGAGAGCTTCATAAAACTAAATCCAGAATATGTTGAGTAGATGGAGTGATTCTAGTTGGTTCTGTCACTAGCTGTTCAAGAAAAAGGTCATACAATGATGAAAGAACTGATTCTGCAAGAGGGTTTTCAGCAACTGGGGGCTTAATATTCCATTTGACAGCAATGTTAGAATCTCCCATAAGAAGCACTGCAGAAAATTCATGCTGAATGTCTTGAACCATTTTTAACTATAAATTAAGATCTTCATTAATTGACTGAGAAGCGTATGGTGACCGGTATGCTGAACCAATAACAATATTAATATTTGCAATGGTAACTTTCACCCAAACTATTTCAGCAGAGGTTTCCAGTTCTGTCATTCGCATGGGATTCAAACTTGGTCTTGCTGCTATCAATACTCCACCCCCACCTCTATGATGTCTATCTTTTCTGCAGACAATGTAGCCTGGTGGCACATAGGATATGTGCATCTAACGATCAGAGGATATTAGGAAAATGGTCTTTGAACTAGATTGGAAGTAATTGTAAAAACTTCATAGTTGGCCTATATTCGGTCAGCTAATATATATTTTTTCTTCGAAATCATCCAACAGTTATAAACCCATTGTGTGAAGAAACCACTCTTTACCAGAACAATGTGTGTGAGTCTCAATGCGTTGGCGACCACCGTGTCAAATGAGGTAACGATGACAGACGGTGATGACTAGCGGGGTGGAGAAGATGGCGGCTAGGATCCACACGACGACCGCTAGGACGCGCCTCAGTCGCGCCAGTAGACACACTGGCCGGATAGCAGAGTAGCGCTCGAGGGCTAGCATGGACAGAGACAGCGTGCTCGCCCCCACAGGCAGCTCCTAGGAGGACAGGGTAGTAGTCACTATTTTGGGGCTATCCAAATGATTACACAAAATACCATACACACACATACTGCTCTGACAGTCCCCACAAACTATTTTCAAATAACTATTGTATTGGGGAAAACTCGGTAATACTTTCATAAAAAAAATTGAATAAGGTTTATAATTTTCACTGCAAACTATATAAAATTATGATAAAATATTTTAACTTCACAAAATCAAGACAATATGAATGGTATCGATGTATTTAATAGATTTATATTTGTTTTTATATTCTCCAAACTAACATGGGCAAAACACCGATTAAGTAAATCGACAGAAGTCCAATCTCCTAAAGTTTCTAATACCCTCAGTGTAGCTTATAAAAAATCTGAGGATTTTAACAAACAGAATTACGCCCTTTTGTGGTATTGATACTTTCTCATACATAATTCGTTTGATTCAAAATGGCAAGCAATATCGTTTTTTTTTTAAATATTCTGATACACATGATGATAACACGCACGATTTTCATGAGTCATGGCTATTGAATAATGTGTTTTATATATCTTATTGATTTTTAAGTAAAGACTTACTTGAGCAAAGGAGGCAATCTCGCATAGCCCCGCCTGGAAGACCGGCCTGACGACGTCCAGTGGCGTACTGACCACACAGACGAGAAGATCTGCGAGGCACAAGCTGACCAATAGTCGGTTCACTTGACCTCTCTGGCAACACAGCAGGGCTGCTAGTGTGACGTTGCTGACTAGTCCCAAGCCCAGCACGCAGCTCGAGAGGGCCACGCGCGTCACTGTCAGCTCAGTAGAGTTCCACATGGTCACTGGAATCACAAAACACGTTCATTTTAACTTAAAATGCATCCGGATTGAACAGTGTTTCTGTAAGGGCGTTATCATGTTACTGGCAATCGCCAAAGACAAGCGAGAGCATGTTGACCTAAGACAATTGTCGATCTACATAAATAAAAATAAATACTGATAATTTAACTTATTTACCCATGTTACTGTATTTTAGGTATATATTTTAACACTTTGTATGATTGTATTTTAATTAAACGTTGACTTTGAGGATTGCGATGACAAAATTTGTTTCTCCTTGTAGGTAAATATCTGTGTAAATTTACAGCACTTTACACTGCCGTACCTTAACTTAATGTGTGTCAATATTAACCAGCATCAATGTTCATGACATAAATATATTCACACGATTATAACATTAAATTCTTAAGATATATTATACAATATTTTATTGTAAATTTGATTTTTTTTTACTTTAAATCCATTTGGTGTGAGAACTTGATTATTTGAACCAATTCAGTGGTCATAGTGCTATGGGGCGATAGTGCTATGACTTCTCGACCAAAGCCATTTTAACACCGCCTAGACTTTATCACTGAAATAATAATTAAATAAATTACTACTTTAAAATGCGTGAAATAAATCTTTATTTAACTGGCTTTCAATTACAAATATGTAAAGATTGTAAAAAGCTAAATCATCCTTGTACAAAATTGAAAAATAAGCAATTTTTCTTGACTCGTTTGTATCAACTATAGGAAAACGCTTAAGTCCCGCCGCGTTGTTGGATGAGCGTAATTGGTGCATTGAGCTACCATGTGATATATGGATATCTGTTGTTCTGTGAAAAAATCATTACTCAGTTGAAGATTTTTTTTAAATTAATATAAATTAAATAAAAAATAAACTTTTATCTTTAATTTTTTTTAATTAATCGTAATTTTAAAAAAGAAAAAAATCGTAAGATTTCGATTTTCATAAGAAATAGTTATTCGATTGTGCTCAAATTTCACAAGAATATATTAATTCATAAGATTAAGGTTCTGTGAAAAAATCATTACAATCGGATAAAGCATATTGGTGTAAAAAGTCAAAGAATTGTTTTAAAAAAGAAAAAAACACGTAAAATTTCGATTTTTATAAGAAATAATTTTTCGATTGCGCTCAAATTTTACAAGAATATCTTAATTCATAAAATTATGGTTCTGTGAAAAAATCATCAAAATCGGATAAAGCATGTAGGTGTTATAAGTCGAAGAAATTTTTAAAAAATCGAAAAAAATCGTAAATTGCGATTTTGATGAGAAATAATTTTCCGATTGTGCTCAAAAACGTGGCAGTTCTAAGTAAAGAGATTTCGAAGACCTCTATAAAATTTCATCGCAATTGGAGTATTGGTTTAGCCGGAATCGTGGTTAACAAACAGACAAAAATACAGAAAAAAAAACATTCCGGATTTTTTTTCTCCAGTGTAGTGAAATGGAATCTTTGCTCCGCTCGCTCCGCTCGCTACGCTCATCCAATTTCGTGCCGTGCACAACGTAGTCCCACAAGTTAAACACTGATTATTAATTTTGAAGGTACCGGAGTATATTTTGTTAATTTGTTATTGGTTCCATTGTTGTTACTTGTTAGAAACCTCAAATTGTCAAGTATATCGAACCCATCCAAATAACTAAGTTGCCATGTTGATACAATCCGTCATTTCATAAACCCGGCACAGAAACATATCTACGCGTGGTGAATAATTGTATTTTTCCAAAAACAAAACTTATAATGGATAAATATGTAACAACCATGAACGCTTTTGTCTTTTACACGAAAACTCTTCCCTCGACCGATAACAGCTTATTAAAGTGTTATCGCAAGTGTATATGGCTATTTAACAACTAACTGTTTTTTTTCTCTCTCTCTTTCTATTTTTCTTTTTTTCTTCCTTTTTTCTTTTTTTCTTTTCTCTTTTTTTCTTCTTTTTTACCTTTTCTTTTCATTCCCCACCCTTTTTTATATTTGATTCATTATTTTAATACATTTTATATTATTTTTATTTGTTAACAAAATTGTTGTGTTTAAATGCATTGTTGTTGTAATGCTTATATTTCAAATATGTACTTAAATGTAGTTTATTGTAGTTTCTGCATCTATGTTATTAGATTTATTAAGTTGTCCTCCTTTGTAAATCAGTTTTTATAACTGAATAGGATAGACGTTAAATAATAAATAAATAAATAAATGGTCAAAATTCATATCCTTGTTGTAACTTTTCACCGTTTGTAATTAATTTTGTATTTCTATTTTTGTGTATGGAGGGCAAAAAATATCGAAATCTTTGCCCAGAGCTAAACTGGCAACTGTTTAGATCAAAAACCGAACACTGCCAAACTCTGCCAAACTCGTTTAAACTATCAAAGCAAGCAACACCAAACCAATGTATGTGTACGTTAAGAATGGGTGCCGCATTAATTATAATACTATTTGTCTAAGCTAAATTTACACATTCCATGATCATTTACTACTGGTCTTTTTCCCTCTACTGATAACACTGTAGTTTAGTGTTATCACAAGTGCGTATGGCTATTTAAAAACTAATTTGATACAGTGGATTTCATTGGTTTGATTGATTCATTGATTAAGGCCTTTATTTCAAGGCGGGATTAAGGGTAGTAAAACCTTATCTTCCATCCAACCATACGTATACCTATACATACACGTGTTGTGATTGGTTATAGTTTGCTCTTTAAACCCGGAATAGTTTCCATATATCTTTCGTTTTCGAGATTCAGTGCGTACTCATGTGCGTATATTGGCGAAGTGAAACAGCTGGTTGAGCTCGCGGGTTGAATCCCTGTATGCTACCGGCTTTATTCACTTTC
Source organism: Sweltsa coloradensis (assembly GCA_024449915.1). Classification (NCBI taxonomy): domain Eukaryota; kingdom Metazoa; phylum Arthropoda; class Insecta; order Plecoptera; family Chloroperlidae; genus Sweltsa; species Sweltsa coloradensis. The sequence continues at coordinate 735,799 of JAMZAV010001055.1, read as the reverse complement.
TATACTTCAAACAATTTTTTGACGCGAAATCGTTTTAAAAAACAGCACAGATAATCTTTATAAGCTCCTGCTGTTTATCTATAGAATATGTTATATGTTTTTGCCGATGGCGCAGAGGTACATTTTGGTTCTTTCAATTGAGCCATTGTAAATCTTGCTCCCTCTATATATGCACCTTCATTAAAATCGAAATCGAAATCGTAATTAGAATGTGTGCGTATGACATGATGTGACTTGCAAACATTTTCGGTGAATTGAAATAATAAATTTGTTTCGCGAAACGTCGTTAATCATGTTTCTCTGTACACGTACAGTGCGCGAGAAGTCGCGGATAGTGTATGAACTTTAAAAAAATATATCAAATGAAATCGATTTGATATCAGAGATCAATTGTAAAAGAGTTGTTGTTGTAAAGAGTGTAAAAATGAACATAGGCTTACGTTGAATATATTTAGCAAAATAAAAAAATCAACGCCAACCTTTAAATTTATATAATAGAAGAGTAGAGTAATTTGTTGTTAGGATTTATTAGAATTGGTATGATGCGTAATATAACTTTATACCTACCGTTATTTATAAGCCATGGACAAGCGATTTTGCGTCACAAAACCTGCTTCTTACCTGATCAAAAAATAAAATAAAAAAACATTTATTGATTCCTAAGATCTCATGTTTCAGTTGATTGCTTAAAGTTATTTTATGAAACATATTTCTTAATAATAACGTATTTAAAAATATTGTGATGATTGATGGTGTTAATACGATAGTAGTTTCAGTGTAGAATTTCAAAGATTTGAGACAACACTATGGTGACTGCATAATATACCTACTGGTCGATATCTGCTACGAAGAGCGACATCTCGGATGGACTTGTTTTTGTGGATGTTCATGGAATTCATTTCTTTTACCTACTTTGAACATTCTATTAGGCTACTAATGTAATTGAGCAGAAATATAACAACGATAACGAAAGTGCAAGATATGATCTTTGCTGGAATCAAACCCAAGTTTAAAGACGGGGAAAATACTACAGTAAATATTGAATTAAAGCAAAATTAACTATCTGGATTAAGTAATTTTCACAAAACACTAAGTCCGATGTAGTTTAGTTTTAAGTGTTTATTCTGCAATGAGTACTATGAATATTAATTTTAATTTAAGTATTAGGCCTATTATTGTGTTTATTCTGTAATTTAAAACACATTTCGCTATAATATTATTGTACGAATAATATCATGTAAAAAATAAGACTTCGACCATTTTTTTGATAATGTCATATACACAATGATTCTGACGAAAGGCAACTGCAATAGGATAGATAAACGGTTAAATAAACTTAAAAAATATCATACATCAATGTGACTACAAAAGCGCTTGCGATGCAGCCTAGTGTAAACATTATATACTAGTATTTTAAATAGTAACATTCAATGCATTTTATTTAAAGATAATTTTGATAGTTTCACATTCAAATTGATAGTTTCAAATTTTTAATAAGTAAAATGTATTATTTTGTTTATATATTATATTTTAATTGGATGAGCGTAGCGAGCGAAGCGAAGATACCATTCTACTACACTGGAGAAAAAATTCCGGAATGTTTTTTTTTTCTTTTTTTTGTATTTTTGTCTGTTTGTCCGCACGATTCCGGCTAAACCGATACTCCGATTGCGATGAAATTTGATGGAGGCCTTCGAAATCTCTGAACTTAGAACTGCCACGTTTTTGAGCGCAATCGGAAAATTATTTTTTATGAAAAACGCAATTTTACGATTTTTTTCTATTTTTTAAACATTTCTTCGATTTATAACACCTACATGCTTTATCCGATTTTAATGATTTTTTCACAGAACCTTTATTTTATGAATTTAGGTATTCGTGTGAAATTTGAGCGCAATCGAAAAATTATTTCTCATGAAAATCGAAATTTTACGTGTTTTTTTCTTTTTTAAATCAATTCTTTGCCTTATAACACCAACATGCTTTATCCGATTGTAATGTTTTTTTCACAGAACCTTAATTTTTTGAATAAATATATTCGTTTCAAATTTGAGTACAATCGAATAATTATTTCTTATGAAAATCAAAATTTTACGATTTTTTTCTTTTTTTAAAATTACGATTAATTAAAATAATTAACAATTAAAGTTTATTTTTAATTTATTTTAAATAAATTTTAAAAAAATCTTCAACTTAGTAATGATTGTATGTACCAATTACGCTCATCCAACAACGCGGCGGGACTTAACGTTTTCCTAGTGTCTATAAGTATATGTTTTCTATCCATTAGGCTATGCTATGATTTGCACTTGTGAAGTATTTGCACTCTGTTGTAATATGCATCCTATTGGATGAGCGTAGCGAGCGAAGCGAAGATTTCATTTCACTACACTGGAGAAAAAAATCCGGAATGTTTTTTGTTTTGTATTTTTGTGTGTTTGTCCACACGATTCAGGCTAAACCAATACTCCAATTGCAATGAAATTTTATGGAGGCCTTCGTTCAGTTCAGTTCAGTTTGAGTGCAATAAGTAACATTTACTTTTGCTTGTTATACAGTACCGGGTATATTTACCCTTAAAAGTAGAATGAACATAATTCCAGAGGAGATAACGCTTTTACGCCATTATTTGGCAGAATTGAAAGAGGGGGGGCTTAGCTGTCATTCAGCTGAGTTTCGCAGCAAGGAGCACGAAATACTTGACGAGAGACGGGTTCGGGAACCCAGTTCATTGATTGGTTCGAAATCTCTGAACTTAGAACTGCCACGTTTTTGAGCGGAATCGAAAAATTATTTCTCATTAAAATCGCAATTTTACGATTTTTTCGATGTTAAAAAAATTTCTTAGACCTACATGCTTTATCCGATTGTTATGATTTTTTCACAAAACCTTAATTTTATGAATTATTATATTCCTGTGAAATTTAAGCGCAGTCAAAAAATTATTTCTTATAAAAATCGCGATTTTACGATTTTTTTATTTTTTATTTTTAAAACATTCTTCGACTTATAATATCTACAATTTTTATCCGATTGTAATGATTTTTTCACAGAACCTTATTTTATGAATTAATATATTATTGTGAAATTTTAGCGCAATCGAAAAATAATTTCTTATGAAAATCGCAATTTTACGCATTTTTGTTTTAAAAAAAATTTCATCGACTTACAACATCTACATGCTTTATCCGATTGTAATGATATTTTCACAGAACCTAAATTTTATGAATTTTTATATTTGTGTGAAATTTGAGCGCAATCGAAAAAAATAATTTCTCATGAAATTCGCAATTTTACACTGTTTCCGTTTAAAAAACATACGCTTATCCAACAACGCGCCCGAAAAAGCGTTTGCGAAGCTTCCTAGTAAAGGCGGATCTACATTAAAACGTAAGACGTAAGCATAAGGTTTTAACGCGCATAGAAACGTAATCACAAAGAATTTAGCCCAAGATATTTCAGCTGTCTTCTAAGTTCTTTGCAGAGTGAACAGAGAGAACTTTGATTGAAGAAGGATTCGAAGGTTATAATAAAGATTATTATTAATAATAACATTTTTCCAATCGATGTTGATAGTTATGCAAATAATGCTCCAAGTCCTGCCAACTTTATATATAATTGAAGCGTAGTTGACTGTAGTAGTCAGGCATTTCAAAGTAGATGTTAGTTTGACTCAACTTTTTCGTACGTAACCCTTGACTGGTATGGTGGGGTCTGTGCCGACCCCAGCACGATATAGTTCTATATTTGACCACCAGGAAGTTCTAGTAAGCGGCTGGCGAATTAGGTAATCTCATTACCCACTCAGACATTGAAGAGGGAGGTTGCGTTATTGTGTTGCACCGGAGCGTTTGGCGGCAATCGCGTCGGGGGTTAAAAAAGACCCCAGGATACCACTTAAGGGTCTTTTTCTTTTGCATATGATTTAACATTATGAAATATATATATATATATATATATATATATATATATATATATGTTGGTTTCAGTGAATGATTTGTGCTTTTGTGAATCATAAATAATCGCAGAAAAAATACCAGTCAAGGGTTAGGGGGCCTAAATAAATTTTATTGAATCCACTATTTTCTTAGTTTGAAAATTACTTACTTTCAGTAAAAAATGTGTAACTTGCTCAAAATTGATGAAACATCAATCCATAATTGTTAATACAATGAATTAAATCATATTAATTAGTCCTCAGCGCAATAATTCACATTTGTTGTTATTTAGGCAGTTTAAAAGTAAAAAATTAAAACTGGGGTCATATTTGACCCCACCATACCAGTAACGTATATGAAAATAAGGATACCAGTCAAGGGGTAAGCATAAGGTTTTAGCATAAAGTGGAAAATTGTTAGACTCTCTTACGCATTAAAACAGTGTCTTGTGCGTAATAACTATGTCTTAAACCTTGTGCATTTATGTGAACGCCAGTACGTGTTTCCTATGTTCCAACATTAAGACTACTCGTTAAAACCTTATGCTTACGTCTTACGTTTTTATGTGGATCCGTCTTTAATAAATAAAATATGTGGGCATGGTCGTGTATTTCCTTGCGTTGTAAACGAGCTGTCTGACAGACTATGCTCGTAATGGTAGCATAATATGTATTCATCTCCAATATGGTTGACAACTGAATAATATGCAATGTATTATCGATCAGACTATTACTGTCAATATAAGACTGTTTACTTACGAGAGTAAACAAAATATGAACGAGACGATGCATAAAATTGTACGGAACAATTCATGATCGATTTGCTATTAAAGTAAACACTGACTGGCAGTTCCATTAGACCGTACAAAACTTTTATATAGGTTAATTACGAACGTATTCTTAGTCTTATATATAAGTCGCTCGTGGTTCATGCATTTCGTTAAAAATGTAGTGTTTAATAGCTTAACTTAGACTTGGGGGGACAGTTATATTGCTTTATCTATTGTCGACTAATTTTTCACGTTGTAAATGATTTGTTAATTTGAAACTATGAATAGTTTTCTCACGATTTAAGATACTTCAAAAGTTCAAATACAACTTGGGAAATGGGAAGGATTTCTTAACATTTTTAACTTCATCTTACAGATGCTTAAATATGAGTTGTAGATTAGAGTATTCACATTAAAACTTTCTTAAAGTGTTTCAATTTTAATTGATTTTTTTATGTATTTGTTGGATGGGCGTAGCGAGCGAAGCGAAGATTCCTTTTCACTACACTGGAGAAAAAAATCCGGAATGTTTTTTTTTTTTTTTTTTTTTTTTTCTTTCTTTTTTTTTTTTTTTTTTTTTTTTTCACACGTTTCCGGCTAAACCGATACTCCGATTGCGATGAAATTTTATGGAGGCCTTCGAAATCTCTGAACTTAGAACTGCCACGTTTTGAGCGCAATCGAAAAAATTTTCTCATGAAAATCGCAATTTTACGATTTTTTTCAATTTTTAAAAAATTTCTTCGACTTATAACACCTACATGCTTTATCCGATTTTAATGATTTTTGCACAGAACATTTATTTTATAATTAAGATATTTTTGTGAAATTTGAGCGCAATTGAAAAAATATTTATCATAAAAATCGAAATTTTACAGGTTTTTTCTTTTTTTAAACAATTCTTTGACTTATAACACCTACATGCTTTATCCGATTGTAATGATTTTTTCGCAGAACCTTTATTTTATGAATTAATATATTAGTGTAAAATTTGAGCGCAATCGAGAAATTATTTCTTATAAAAATCGCAATTTTACGATTTTTTTTAACAATTACGATTTATTAAAAAAAATTTAAAAAAATTAAGTTAATTTTTAATTTAATTTAATTAAAATTTAAAAAATTCAACTTAGTAATGATTTTGCCACAGAACAACAGAAAATTCGCATAACACATGGCAGCTCAATGCACCAATTACGCTCATCCAACAACGCGGCGGGACTTAAGCGTTTTCCTAGTAATTCATTTTTTTGGATGAGCGGAGCGAAGATTCCATTTCACTACACTGGAGAAAAAAATCCGGAATGTTTTTTTTTTGTATTTTTGTCTGTTTGTCCGCACGATTCTGGCTAAACCGATACTCCAATTGAGATGAAATTTTCTGGAGGCCTTCAAAATCTCTGAACTTAGAACTGCCACGTTTTTTGGCGTAATCGGAAAAATATTTCTCATGAAAATCGCAATTTTACGCTTTTTTTCGTTTTTTAAAAATTTTCATCGACTTATAACACCTACATGCTTTATCCGATTTTAATGATTTTTTCACAGAACCCTTATTTTATGAATTAATAGATATGTGTTAAATTTGAGCGCAATCGAGAAATTATTTCTTATAAAAATCGCAATTTTACTCTTTTTTTCTTTTTTAAACAATTACAATTAATTTTTAAAAATTTAAAAATTAAAGTATTTTTTTTTATTTTATTTTATTTAAAAAAATTCGACTTAGTAATGATTTTTTTACAGACCAACAGAAAATCCGCATAACACATGGCAGCTCAATGCACCAATTACGCTCATCCAACAACGCGGCGGGACTTAAGCGTTTTCCTAGTAAATACACACACGTCCACAGAGTCCACCGGTAATCCTGGGTAAAAGTTTTTCAATAAGGTTTACATCAGCCGAATGGAATTAAGAGGAGGTGAAAATGCTCATTTAACGCGCGTTCATATCACTGAGCCAATTTGAGTCGCATCTTTTTGTCATTTTACACAATAAATTGTGTAAAAAACATTTAATTATGAAGACATCTATTATAGCACTTTTTCCATTAATTGAGTATAGAAAATAAACCAAAAATAAATTTCGTTTTCTAGAATTAAGAATGTGTTAAAATGTTCAATAACACCCAAGTAACAACGCCTTTTCTGATTGATCTATGATACATATTGAAAATCTGATACAATAGGAGAGTACTTATGTCCTTCGTTATAAATTATGCCAAGTTGTATTCAGATGTAATGGTTTATGGCTACAGGACAAGGATCGCGCTGGCACAAACTACTCCAAAATACCTATAGTAACTGTAAAACTACTGAACAGTGACATCAAATCTCATGCAAGATAATTAACGTTGTAACAAAAAAACAGACCCACAAAATGGATGACCTACCCTCGCCAGGATACTTTAAGGGTTCCCAATTCCTATGACGTCACATATGATCTTACTTTAAAGTAATGTCAGAAATGAACCATTACTGCACTGACATATAACACTAGTCCCCTCCCGCGGTATATAGAAGTCATCTCAGTAATTAACTAATGCAGAGGGCAAAACGACAAGTTAGTACAGAATAATATAAGTCTCAAAGGAGACGGGTGGAAATTAACGCTAGGCTCTGAGAACAAGTTTTACTTGAACTAACTCTTTGGTAATTTCAGGATGGAATAAATTTATTTTTAGGATTAAATTATTTTCCGTGAATGTATTTGACTGGCTTCAAATATAGGAGAGCCTCCTTTATAACTAACGCCGAAGAAAGAGAGATGGAGAAGGAAAGATAAAAAGAAAGATCGGAAGAGAGAGATTTCAGCAAGGTCTTTGGCACTCGAGTCTTCACACACTCTAAAGAGTACAAGCTTTGAAATTCAGGTACTGGATAGTTCTAAGTAAATATTTGTTTTTCTCCTTGGTATTAAAGTTGTTGTGAAGAATGTTAACCCACGCAATCAAAAACTTTTTAAAATACATCCAAGCATTCCACAATAATGAAGCCTGAGATCTAAATAAAATAAATCAAATGTACCCTTCTTCATTTGACGTCTGACTTCATTTATATTATAATTGTTTTGAAATTATAATATGCAAAATGTAAAAGAGTTTTTTTTTAATTTCGGAGAAAACATGGGTTATTATCTAAACACATTAGATGGACTCACATTAGTTCAAAATTCACCGGCATAGACGAAATATAATAAAATGATCGTACACATTATTTGCATTTTAAGCAACGCTTAATAATATGCACGATAACTTCTTTCTAAGACACGTACATTTTAGTTTTAATGTGTTTTATATTGTTTTTATTATTGTAGCCTACGAGGACATAGGTTCGAATCCCGCATATTTTTTTTGGAATCGTCCTTCATAGTCGTCTATCACCATTTATCGTCTCGAATAGCATTAAAATGAAACGTAAAAAAAAACATAAACTATCATACTTTATTGTTGTTATTGAATTACTTTGTATAGCATTCTAACTTTTTACCCTATATGTGTACATCAATGGAGCCCTATCTAAGCCTTCCCGCCTATTGGTCGGTAAAATAACAATAACAATACAATACATCAATGGAGTGAAATAAACGTCAATAAACAATATTTTCTTGCGCAACAGAATAATATATAGAATTACGAATGTAGCAATATGTTATTGAATAATAATCAATAGCTTTATTTTTAGTATTTGCACTTCAGCTATATGATACTTCACTAAAATGTAAATTTATCTATGTCAAAAAGCTCAATGGAAATGGCACATATTTTGGAAATACCTATATTCTTGTACCGGAATGTCTCCTATCTTCATGAAATTTGGAGTAGTTGTCATGGTAAAGAAAATTGCATAGTCCTATATAGTCGTATAGATTGGCAATATATTTTATAGTTCAACAACAGGAAAACATCACGAAAATCGTATAATCTGTATTTTTTAGCAAAAGCAAAATCGCATAAATAAAATGAAGTTTTTATGTGAGAAAAGCTTTTAGTCTCCGAAAATAATGAGAGTAAGAAACACACGTAAAACTGATGAGCGCAGGGTTATTACCACATAATACTTGCAAATTAATTTACATGTTTGGTGTGGATGACCATGGTTATCTGTTTCGTGACTATTTTGCGTTAAATATTTCTTGTTTCATAGCAAATCATATTTCAAAACATCCATGACTATGAGAGCTATGTAATATTTCGTATAAGTTCGATGTCAGTAAATTACGTGCAAACGTAATATTTGTCTAAAACGCTTATCCCAATTCTCGTTAGTTTCCGTCGTGTGTTTGCTCTATAGAACCCATTTAATACCAAACTCTTGTTGTGCTGATTTATTTTCTTGGTGTGCAGTAATTAATTACATAAATAGCAGTGATTAATTGTGATTTAATAAATTAATGGTGATGATAAATATACACTATTTTATTTTAATTTGTTCTGTGGTCACATTGCAACAGGAGATATACTTCCCTCAAGGTACAATTGATCATATTAACCTTTGAAATAAAACATAATTAGTCATTATGTGTGTATGCCATACACCTGTGCTGTAAGTAGGTGTGAGTGGGTGTGTTCATGAATGTGTGAATATAACTAGGAAAACGCTTTAGTCCCGCCGCGTTGATGGATGAGCTTTTTAAAGTTTTTAGTTTGCGTGGGATATCTTTACTTTTGCAAGGGCTTTGTTTTGCTGCCTACGCATTGTAGGTGATTGTTGTCAAGTTTCTATTGTTTCTTGTCAATTGGTATTATTTACCGTAAAAAACTTATATTTAAAGCTTTATTTCTATAGATTCTGGCTAACTTTTCAACTTTTTCTTTCAGAAAGCAATACATCACCATTACCTTAATGTCCTTACCCGTTTGGTCAGAATCGGTCCAAATGTCACGAAAATATCGCACTAAAAATCGAAAAAATCGTAAAAGTACGATATTCATGAGAAATATTTCTTCGATTGTACCCAAAAAGGTAGCAAGTCTAAGTTCAGAGATTTCGAAGGTCCCCTTCAATTTTCATCAAGATCGGATATGCCGTTTTCTCGGTAGAGAGCGAACAAACAGACGAAAAAAACAAACAAAAAAAAACAAAGAAAAACAAACAAAAAAACAAACAAAAAAACACCAGAGCTAAATTTTTTGGGGGGTCGGTGAAATTGAAGTCTTCGCTTCGCTCATCCAATAAATGTACGGACATGCGTGATTGACAGAATACATGTTGATGATCTGTTAGTCCTAAAAAAAATAAAGTGGAATCGGGTCTTTATAGCGAATTGAGTGGAAATAATTCACCAGTGTTTGTTTCTAAGTGTCTTCCTCAATGCACCAGTAAAATTCTAATTTTTATTTGCTCCGAAGGTTGTTAGTTAAGCGAGCGAAGCGAGCGTTTCCATTGACTCTGCCGGAAAAATTAGTCACTGGTTTGTTTTTTTTTTTTTCTTTTGTATGTCTCGCGATAACGTTCGAACGGAGGCTCGGATCGAGTTGAAATTTTGACCATCCGCAAGCTTGTTCTCGATTGAATGCCATTAGTTTTGTGGCAAAATCGTCCAAAAAGTTAAAAGTTACATTAAAGTAATCGAAGTTTTTTTTCAAACTAACCGGCGACAAAATCTGAGATAGCCAAATCATTTAGAATGTCCGTCCGGTCAAGAATATGTAAATTTATTTGATCCGATAAGTAGTGTAGATGGAAATTACATTATAACCAAAGTAACGTTGCCATGGCAACGAAAAGACGCGCGAAGTTTCTATCTAATACACTGCCACCTAGAAGTGAATCAAAATACTTTCGAGAAAGCAGTCTATTATTTGTCACCAAAGAGTTTAAATAGTTTTCCCAAGGAGTCAAGGTCCTCTAGATGGCGGTGGATTTTATCCACAAAGTAAAGGTTTTTACACACGGGTATACCCAAATACCTTGGCAATAATAAATTATATTGGAAACGCAAACGCCATAAAATTTTATGTGCAATGTGGGTCTAGCTTTAGCACGTGCTCGCTTATCAACGCGTCCAACTGAGCGTTTCCTAGTTTAATTAAATCCGAAACAAACACCTGAACATCATGTGGTGTAATTCTATTTTAGGTATAGATTTAATAGAGTAGAATTCAACATACATCCACAATACATGTTTGGGATTGTGGTTTTAACACACACAAACATAAAGTTGGAGTTTATACCATGTTTTGCGGCACAAAGTAAAAAAAAATCCCGCTGGGTTATGGCATAAATGAATATACTTGCGAGCTATTGCAAGCACGAAGCAGTTAATAAATTCTATATATACTGAAAATTAAGTTATTGTGGTGGAGCTAATTGAAAATTAAACTATCATGTGTGTTGGCTTGTAACACATGCTCACTGATGCGCTTGCTGCAGCTAATTCATTTAATCTAGTGTCGAGCGCAGTAGCTGCATCTGGTTTGTACACGATTATGCATGTCGCTTTATTGATAAACGTGACATGTTTTAACGGTGCAACCCTCTTCTACCTTGAAGTCATCCCGTCGTTATATACATACATTTGAAATAATTTTCCGTGTGGAACCTATGGCATATTCAACCGAATATGTATTTTTGGTGTGAGAAAAGTTTTGAGGAAGGCAAAACTATAAGTTTATAATGTATGTGTATGGCAAAACACTCGCATTTCGACTGAAGTCCTTGAATAAAAGCAGTATTCAGTTTAAATGAAGCTGTAGTTGACGCTATAGTGCATGTCTCTATATACACCTGCATTATATTCATTATAATAATTATGTCAGAGTGTAATTATAAATACATTACGTAAAAGTGGACGAGGTAGATGGTTTGAGTGACAATTAAAGTGTCATTCAACGCTTTTACCAAGGTAATACTAATACGTGAATTTAGGTACAATCAAAAACTTATTAGATGAAAGTTGTACTTTTACGACTTTTTCGAAGTGTATGCCGATGCCGATCAACGCGACTATCATATAAGCTGCGTTCGTAATAAGCAGTCTAATATTATAATTAATCAGGGGCGAACCTATACCAAGCAACGTATTCCGGATCATATAGGTAGCCGAATAAAAGAAAAATCTTGGATATCCTCCTCTGAGTTCTCTTGATGTAATGTGGCAGCTACACCAAATGGGCTGTCTCTCTGGAATACTTTTGACATATTTTATAGAATCATTGATACATACATCACTTTAAACCTTCATTTGCAACAAGCTATACGTCACTTAGAACTCATGTATTCCATCTCACACTCTTTAAAAAAGATTTCTTGATCCACTCGAAAAATGTAAGTTCACTCTAGGGGGCCTTGAACTTCTACCTACATCAAACGAGCAACTTTAGGAAAAGCTTTTAATAATAATTGTTTTCAAATACAACACAAATTCGTTAATGTCTGTAAAAGTCGTGTTTTTATCAAAAGCTTGAGGAAAGTGATGGGTCCACAGAGTCTCTCCCATCCCCCCCACCCCCCTCCTTCGCGGCGAGGGTGCGCGAGATGAGATGCGTATGATGGAAGGCAAAGTGTTATTTTTGATCTGTTGATTAATGATTAAGCTCATGGCTAATTGCCCGTGGGAATTTGTACACCAGTGCTTGCATATGGGATTAACGATCCCCCCCCCCCCCCCCCCACCCCAAGTAGGCGCCATCGTAATCGTCGTTATAGACGTCGTTAGAGGCGCCGATACAGTTCATGACGTACACAGTTGGTTGAGCATTTCATAATATTATTATTTCACTGGAGAAAAACTCTGTAATTTACATGAAGAATAATAGTTGAGTGACATCTTAAAACAAGGGAATTCCAAGATGGTAACTCGATGAATACAAGTAATTAATTAATTGTTGTCTGTTTGAATGAAAACGATGTTCTTTTTTGCTGTAATGTTTATAGTTGAATTAAAACAACTTTTTTTACGCTGCTAAACTTATCTGAACCAAGAACGAAAATTGATGTGGTATTCGCCCACAATGATAAACATATATTTTGCCTCAATTGCAATTATAAATATTGAAAGTTATAACACAAACGCTGAATACCCACTACAAAGGAGAACTATATCACGTTACACTTCACGCCGTTTATAATAAGAAGTAAAAGATTAATTTGATGTATTTTTATTTATTTAAGATTCCAAACATTTAAAAAACTATCTTTAATATCTCCCAGAAGCCTCAACTACATTTACACAACGCATTTCTAATTAAATTTAATGTTCTTAAGAATTGGGTGAATGTGTTAAATTTTACATTCTCTCAATGTTCATTATTTTATACATCTAAAAAGGTCGTCATTTAAACCATAATGTTAAGAAGTTTAACTTTCTTTGGTTTAACTAGTATGCATAGGTGGATTTGGTTAGTTTTGAATCGAGGTTACTCGGCATCATAGTGGTTCTCTTAAATCCAACGAGTTGATAATTTATGCAAGATCGCTATTTTTGTCACACACTTTTTTCACGCACCGTTTCCACTTGTGGTCATATTCTTTATCTCCCTATAACTGAAATGTTACTCTACATAAACCATCAAAGCAGCTGTCAACACTCATTTAACACAGTCATCTCTAAAAGTAATCAGATTTTTAATGGATTTTTAGGAATTTGTATTGCGGTCACACATTTCATCAACATTTCGGTTATTCATAGACTAAGGTCACGTCCCCACCGTGACTTTCACGTCAGCATTTTGAAATATCCCATTCCATGACAGTCACATCGAATCATTGTGATCTATTCACTAGAGCACGCTGTTACAAATTCAAGTATCAAACTTTTATATCTGAAAAAAAAACACTATGGCAACTGATAGAGAAAGATTAGCACTTTTCATTTTCTTCTTCAGAGGAACATAAGTTGTTATTTTTTTAACACCGGTATTTCTTATTTCAAGTTTTCCCTTGATACTATATTATTGAAAGTATCAAGATTTGAAACTTTAAAATATACTTTAAAACTGTACATAAGAGAGAGAGAATATAAGAGATAGAATTTTCAACAGTATTAGCTTGAACTGCCAAGTCACTTATTAAAAATCAGTTTCATGAATAATTTAAAGACTTTTAATACGATAGCTTATCAAAAGCAAAATTCTGACAATCAATTTAAAAAAAAAATTACTAACATTACTTTGAACATAACTAAATTACAAGTTTGCATTCTTGTATGCTTGTTCATTTTATTGTTTTATTGGTGAATAATGTTTAAACATTGTTATGTGTAGCAACAAAATATATAACCGTACTTATGTTTATTTTAGTTTTATCCTGTCTATCATTTTAATAACCGAATGTATTATAAATTATTTAAATAAAAACGCAAAGCTTCTTGGGGAGGTCAACTTGCTAGTTTCATATCAGTCTCTTCCCTGATGATTAAAAAAAAAAACTTTTCTTGAAAATAACCTTTGGAGAGTACACATCAGTTAGCCCGGTCGGTATGACTCTCTCCATGAGATGACTTACATTGTATTCAGGGTTTGGCGTATGAAGGGCATGTCCGAGGGCTGTTTAAAGGGGTATTTACCATATAAAAAAACTTCATTCAGGCTTAATAGTTTTGTATATACAAAGTTTAAAATTTGGCAAACTTGGTAATTATTTTAGAGCTAGGTCCCATCGGCAAAAATCTCCCATAACTCCATAAGCATCAACATTGAGACGATCTTATGCCCCGTGACCTTGGAGGATGTTGGTAAAAAAATATTTACCGTCATTGACGTACTCGACTACCTTTCCTATAAATTCTCTACTTTTTTTTTGATTTCGGCAAGTTGTTCGGCCAAAATATGCTAATTATCAAGTAGGGGTGTAATTTCGGAACGCATATTTTTCAGTGTTTGAGTGTATATTTGTGCTCTGCTTCAAGACACAATTTTCTAAAGGCCCATTTTCGATTGGTATGATGCTGTTGTTTGTACTTGGCACAAAAATAAGCAGGTGAAAGCAGATTTAATAATTTCTACAAAACATCAATTTTCGCAAATTTAAGGATAAAAAGCTTAACTTATTCGTGTAAAGCCACAGGAACAAGACAAAATTATTTAACCAGTAATTTTAGTGAAGTATCATGCTCTAGAAACTTAATTACGTGGTAAAAACCAACACTCCTCCTTTGTTAATCTGTTTTTTAAGTGAATAGTATTGACGTTAAATTAATTAATTAATAAATAAACGACAGTGAAATACCTAGAAAAAACTTTCAGATAGGACTGCGGTATCGATCCAATGACAATGAGAGTTTCACTCGTTTCGATTTAGCCTCTTCTGTCGGTAATCCTGTCAAGGTTTTCATCACTAAAATATCCGATTATAAGGGAATAGGACACATTTGGCAGTTGGAACATAGCTGTTCCTCTTCGCTCGTTTAGAATGAACCCGACTATTCTGACATTTATGAAACTGTACATAGAATATGTCAATAAGGTAACAGCCCTACAGTCTCAATAGAATGCACTCAGTAAATTGAACCTCGCGTTCCCTAGAGATCAGATTTACTTTTGATGTATTCTGTAATCAAACAAGGGTTAGACGAATAGTAGGTTGTCTTTGGCTTGTTTGTCCCCCCCCCCCCCCCCCCCCATCAATAGCCAAGGTTCGGGTATTGCTGTGGCATTATACTGTCTTTTAATCTGTAACTAAAAAGCTACAGTCGTAGATTTTATGTTTATTTCAGAGGATCAATCCACGAGTGTGGTCAAATTTAGAATTTTTAAGAAAAATAAAAAAAAATGTAAATCAATTTAATGTTAAAAATTATTTAAAAGTATTTCTTGAAAAGTTTAACTGTTGGGCCCATGTTTCCACTTTCCTGACAACTACCTAACATTGTAAACAACTGTGGTGTCAGTCGGCCGAGCGAACAATAATTTGCTTAAAAATCATTTCCTATCCTCTTAAACTGTAAACGGGTCATAGTAGTACAACTTTATTTTTAAAACAAAGCTCTGCCTTTACATAAAGGTTGCCTTAAAGACACAGAATAACAAAAATTATTTAATTTACATTTATACAAATTACGTTTAACAATAAGTAAAATTAGTTACAGATTATGAAAAAATGAAATGAAGTGGAAAATGAAGTGAGAAGTATGATTTGTGAAGTATAAAAATAACAAATACTGATTTATACTTGTTACTTCTTTATACTTCTTTGTACTATCACGTTCCTTCCTATCAACGGATCTACCTGTATACATCATATTGTGTTCTATCTGGACTGGTTTAATTCAAACCTATACATTGATTTAGTTCTATTTTTAGTCCGGTCGTATTGTTTTCGATGAATTAAAGATAGCGTAGTGATGTATCCACGTCACGTCGAGAACTAGGAGAAAATAGAATGCACTCAGTAAATTGAACCTCGCGTTCCCTAGAGATCAGTTTTACTTTTGATGTATTCTGTAATCAAACAAGGGTTAGACGAGATAGTGGGTTGTCTTTGGCTTGTTTGCCCCCGGCCCCCATCAATAGCCAAGGTTCTTGTAATGTGGCATCACTTTTTATTTGGTTATATTCGGGAAACACTCTATTTGGCGGGGATGTATTTTTTAATTTCTTAATTATGTTAAATGTATGATTAACGGCTAAATGCATGTATGAACGTAGCCATAGTGCAACTAGGGTGATTTTTAGACAAGATATCGAGTTATTTTTTACTCGTTGGTCCCCTGCCCCCATCATTACCCAAGGTTCGGGTATGAATGTGGCATTACTTTTAATGTATAGGCCTAACTAAGGTATGATGCTTATCAATGCATGTAGATTGTATATTTGCAACAAGGGCGATAAATACAAATGCAAGCATAAGATAATATCACTCTATAACACTTAAAATCAGTTCTTGGTTGTCAAGAAATGTAATTTTGAGGGATAGAACATATTTGATATTTCGCAAATTGATATTAGCTCGCTAGAAGCATCCGATGTATATGTATCTGTGCATAGTTGGCCAGCAAAGATATATGGGAAGCTCCACACTAGTAGATAATTAACATTATGCTAATCACCAAAAAATTGTTTCACAATATCTATCGATTTTAGTCTTTATCAGAAAATCCCAAATAGTAAATAAAAATTATTGATTTAATGTTACTTAAAGGGGCTACGACCACAATTTTTTTTTACCACTATCTATAGGCCTACCATAAAACTACACTAAAATGACAGTTCAAAAAATTATATCTTGTAACTGGTAATTTTACACGAATTTTTTATTTTTCTGATAAAAAATTGGCGAAAATTGGCGTTTTGGGGAATTTCTTAAATCGGCGTTCACCTGCTTCGTTTTTGTTCCACATAGATACAAGAGCATCATACCAATATAAAATGGCCCTTTACAACATCTTGTCATGAAACTGTGCACAAACACACTCTCTTACACGCAAAAATTTGCATTCCGAAATCACACCCCTGTTTGGTTATCAGCATATTTTTACCGAACCACTTGCCTAAATTACAAAACAAAATATAGAGGATTTACCGAAAAAGCTGCCGAGTATGTCAATAATGGGAAAATTTTTTTTGGATCGGAATCCTCCAAGGTCACGGGGCTAAAGATCGTCCCATGTTATTTTTTATGAGAGATTTTTGCCGATGGGGAAATGCTAGAAAAGTACAAAGTTTGACAATTTTTTTCGGGTCATGGTGTACCCAATATTTTTTCTGTTAGTTTCTAAAATCATAACTAATTGACCTAAATGAAATATATCTTTAAAGTTTTGTGGGTGAATACCCCCTTAAATCATTTTCGAGGAGTGTAATGTAAATCCCTCCAGATCCGCTTCAGTGACATTTGTGCAAAATTTCGAGCGAACCGAATTTTGTATAAAATTGATGTGTTACAACTTTCTGTCCTATTATTTGGACTAACCAAATGATTTATGGGTGGATTTACTCAAGTGTTAATCTGGAAAAAAAATAATATGTTATGGAAGATTAAACTGAAAAAAATAATGCGATAGGTGTTGGTTACTGTAGGCCTACAACACATACGTTTGTATGAACATTGAGATATCGGATTTTAATTTTTAAAAATAGTTCGAGTTAAACCTCATTTAAAAATAATTTATGAGAATTTAAGAGGCCACAGAACCGAAAGTTTACACTGTTATACAAATGTAATTTGACCTGACCTGAGTTCGTCGTTTGGTTACATGCACTTTTCCAGCGTCAAATACTATAACCATTGAGTTTAGGCTATAATAGAAAAACATATGCATCCGTTTTTCGGCTCAAAACACGAATCTGTTCATTTTTTATAATTTGTTGTTGTGTTGTGTGTTATTGAATTTCTTAAACGTATTAAATGAGAAGATTAATGTATGTTCATGAACTTGTATTATATACTTTTATTCATTTACATTATTTTAATAAATTTGTAAAACTGATGGAATATTTTTTAATTAAGCAATATTTTTATTAAACCTTTTACATATGTTCGAGAAACTACACCAAACAAGACCCAACCAAAAACCAATTTTATCGAGTTCAGGCTGAAAAGTAGAAATACTGCTGCATAGCGCCGATCTTATAGAAACTCCTGTGCATTGAGTAAATCACATTTCATCTGGATTCATCTAAAAATGTTTGGTGAATAAAATTTCTTCCTCCCTTGAAGAAAGCTAAATCTACTTCGATTGCGTAAATACGGACCCTGCGCCTTCCCGTCAATTTGAGATATTAATGTTGAAGAAGCAACGATAAAGATTGAGACTGTTGCAATTTCACGTTTCGTTTAAGTTATAAGACGAATACCAGAACAGGGATAACCAAAATAATGCAAGCTAGTCCGAAAACATGCAATACTTTCTAAAGAATTGTGGTAAAAACAAAATGTTTATTTTTATTTTTAAATTTTTATTTAATGCTGTAAAAAAGGTTGGCCCAAGCTCAAACAAACCGTGGTAAAATTTCAAGTTTTGTGTATGTATTTTGTATTTCTTCAGTATGAAGAGTAACGTTTTGAATCGAAATTAAGATATTTTCTCTCATCACTGTTGAGTAAAGGAAAAATATCAAGAAAATCAAATAAACTCGCACTGCTATCGCTTCCTTTTTGTCCGACTGATTGCAACAATATTTGAATCGCTGATTGCTCAAAGAGACTTAAGCCTGAGCTTTCGCCTTCTTGGATGCCGATCTTACAAAAAAAAAAATAAGCCATCAATTTTCTTCGAACCTTTGAAAGTACATCGACAATTTAGTTTATACACACAAAGATTTCTTTTTTCAATCAAATGAGGAAAACCCGAGCATCCTTTTGGAATTCTTCGTGGTGGGGGGGGGGGGGGGGAAGGGGAAGGGGGGGGGTTTTCAGCCGCAATCGTGAATTTCCGTGAATTTATTTTGAAGTGCTTTTGTAATGTGAAGGTTCTTGTACACAGTTTTCAGAAAATATGGTGGAAATACGTTCTAGTGTGTCCTGCTTCTAAGCCTGATAGAAGTCAAATAATATTCCACGAATAAATCAATTGTGCGTCCACTAAGCTTCAGACATAAAATATTCCTAGTAATTTCTTTATTGAAAGATCGTCTAAAGTTTATTCAGTATTAGTCAATATAATATTTGTATACGAACAAGATACAGACAAAATAAAATAAAAATTTTAAAAAATGAATTTTATTTTCGCTATGTTGGATGGACATTTATTTGGATGTGTTAGTATTTTGTGGTGTTTTCATCCTCACTTACAACATTATATATTTCAATAAACGGAATAGATATTTGTTTTTAAACGCAATATATAATGCTCCACCGTAAGTAAGTTTCACCAATTCGCTGCTGATGTAAACTATGCATAACCATGATGCCAGTTAATAACTTGATCGAACTATCTTGTAAAATATGTAAGCAACAGAAAGATTTTATTGTGCATGCATTGCATCCTAGACAAAGAATTGTTATGATGGCACAAACGTGAAGTAATGTTCCGATGAAAACTTCCTACCAAACCATTGACATCAAAAAGTAACCACAAGATTTTAAGTCAGTTTGACCAGCATAAGTATTTTTTAATATATTCTCTCGAACATCCCTAACTTATTCGGCAATTCACAATTTCAACCCTTAAATTTACCACTTAGTTTAACGTCTTTGAGACACGTAAGCTGTGGATGGGGGTTCGTATCTTATCATGGAGTTGCAACAAGTATTGCAAAACATTTACAAAATAATAAACAGTTGTTTGGATTTTTTATTGTATCTTGTGTTGCAATTAAATTAACTGTATACTTTCGAATAAACAAAAACAAGTAAGTTTTAAATATTCAATCTTAAGATGTTATAACGGTTTAAAAAATGTAATACAAATGTCCAACAATATTATCAAACTCCTAATATTTCAAGTTACAACTAAATAACAAAATCACGAATACAAATTCTGAGATTATTCCAACAAGTTAGATTGATTAAATACATTATTTAGAAATGTACATGTTCTTTTATAACAGAAAATAAATCAAATTTATCAGTGATTATTTGATAGCGAACGGAAATTTGAATTGTTGCCATTAGAAGCAAATTGAAAATATCCGTTTTGTTGCATAAATTTGATTTATTTTTTTGTTATAAAAGAACATGAAAAATCTATATGTTGCGTTTAACCAACAAACCCCCGCATTGCTTGTTGAACAAACGATTGGTTATAACATTGCTTTGACTGAAAATAAGTATTTTATTTCAAGATGTAAATGGCGCGGGGTGGAGGGGAGGGGAGGGTATGCGGTTTGAATTAACCTAGATATTAATTAAATAACACATGCTCCTATCCATCACGCTATTCTGTCAACGCTCACAGCGGTGTCTGTCTAGCCGTCATATGTAAATCGTGTCAAGTACACAATTATTCAACTACAGTACGAGTATAAACCTACTAGATGGAAGTAGTTTTATATCATTATTATAACCAGGAGATTTTGTTCATCTGTTCTCGTACTAGAGTAAATTTCATATGCGTTGCGGAATATGGAGTACGTGTTTGAAATGGGGGAAATTGTCATCAATATCTATTGAATACTCTAGTCTTGGTGTTTGAGCATTAGAAAAACAAAAATGTAATACATTATCTAAATAATATTATCACATAAGTTTTCAAAGGGTCGTAGAGTTCCGAATGGTATAAATATGGTATAAACATGAGGAACATGAATACAATAAAAATAAATGTAGATCAATATAAGAAAACGAAGTTAAGGAAAGATAAAAAAAAACAATAAAAGTACAGAGATTTTAAAGGCGTCTTGAAAATATTTTAATGACGTTTCTAGGTGGGTTTGTGTTTATGTGGCCAGAGTAAGGCAAAACGGTTATTACTATGTTATCACCAAAGTGAAAAATAAATAGAGACAGTAGCAAATAATACATAAATTCAGATTGTAGCAGCACAGTTGAAATCATTTACTTCCCATTGTAAACACTACCGTAGACCTACTATAAATACGTTCCCTTTGAACCAGCCCAATGAACCACCTGCGTTTGAAACCGTTCAGTCAACTAATTCACGAAGGATAAACCCAGACGCCCCTCTCCATCCGGCCAATCGTGATATTTGTATTGATTCTGTATTGACAACATGGCAATGTACAGATCAATACGCGTATGATTGTATTAATTAATTAATTTACTTATGTATTAATTAACATATCACCAATTCATGTTATAAAACTGATTTTCGAACGATAATATTAACAAATCTAAGATTACATAAATGCACTACAAATAATGATCACTTATTAAATACATTTTAAAATAATAATAATATTATATCAATTATGCACAATAAGACAGAAATATGCAAAATAGATTAAATATATTATGTAAAATGAATATTTTGTATAATATCAAATAAATAAAAAAACAAAAAACAAGTACCCGAAAAAGTAGTTATAAAAACAATTCAAAGTTTTGTTACGTGAGGAAGAAAAAGAAGGAATAGTGGGGTCTATAAGCCTAACAATCGTGCAAATCGTGAAGAAAGCATGAAAATTGGTGAATTTTACTAATAGGGCCCAAACAAGGAATCCAAAAATCGATGGCCCCAAGTTGAGTTCCCTGTAACTTTCTTATTAATTGAATTAATACAATTAATTGATTAATTAACCAAAAAAAAAAGTTTGAAGGAGACAACACAGTCGACTTTGGGTATCAAATGAAAGTTATTTTACGGAGAATGAATAAATGAAAAAATATTTAAAAATTAATTAATTAATCATCTAATTAATTGAATTTTAGTAATATTTACCACTTTCGATTTATGTATATTATGTACACCTAAAATTCTACCGATTGTCATACAATTTCACCCCTTTACTAACATAATGCCAATAAATCCAAATTTTGATGGCCCCAAACAAAATTTCTTCAACTCTTAGATTAATGGATTAATGAAATTAATAATTAGATTAATACCAGTTAAATATTTGACATTCACAAACCACAGTCAACTGATGTATCAAATAATAACAAAACAAGCATAATAAAAGAGAAAAAGGATGGCCCCAAGGTCGGGTTCTTTTCACTTTCCCATTAATTCAATTAATTCAATTAACGGCAATTAATCACAAAAATTACAAAATTAATGTACAAAATAAACACAGCATAGTCGACTTGGGTATCAAATGAAAGCTTATTTCACGAGTAAATACTATGTGAAAAAATGTTTTTCATTAATTAATTAATCATCCAATTAATTACATTTTAGTAAAATTATACCACTTTTGACTTTTGTATAGTTATGTATTCCAAAAACTTTACCGATTGTCATAAAATTTCACCACTTTAATAACATAATGCCAATTAATCCAAATTTTGATGGCCCCAAACGAAATTCCTCCAACTCCCAGATTAATGGATTAATGAAATTGAGAATGAGCTAAATTCCATTAAAATTGTCTTAACATTCAATTATGCGCTACGATTGACAATTGTAGTATTAAAAACAATATGATCACAAAAAAACCTAAATAATGATGGGCCCAAAAACTGAATTCCACTTAATTATTATTAATTGAATTAATGGAATTAATTATATTTATTTCAATCAAATGTGTAAATGATCACAGCATAGTCGACTTGGGTACCAAATGAAAACTTTTTTTATGAATAATTAAAATCTAAAAAAATATATTTAATTAATTAATTAATCATCTAATTAAGGAATTAATCATCTAATTAATTACAATCTAGAAAAATTTTACCACTTTGGTTATGTATAGGTATCAAAAACTCTACCGATTGTCATAAAATCTTACCATTTACCAGGGGAAAACAGACAATGTTACGGGTTTTAAAAGTAACCAAAGAAACAAAAAATTGCCAATTTGAATCTAAACTGTCGTGGGCATGGAAACTATTCAATAGTTAAAATTTCCGACCCGCAAATTAATTTCTATGACTACGAATTGACCTTTACAATAATTAATGTGGAACATTTTATTTGTTCAACCTATGTTTGTTCTGTATTTGTCCTTATACACTTTTTTAATAGTCCAATTCAATGTAATTCAATCAATACAATATAATTCAATACATTTCAATCATATTCAATTATATTAATTCAATCCAATTGAATACCGTAACGACTCCCCATGTTTAAAGTAAATTTCGTAGGTATTTCGTTAGTGTGTTTAATTGAGTAAACCGACCAAATAGTGTGGAAGTTAAAAGTTGACTTGATCATTCATATGTAACAAGTAATATTTTAAATTAAAGTTTAATTAACGGAAAGCATTTTAATAAACATATGCCTTAATAAAATTCTGTCAATGTTCTTAATTACCATTCAATTGGCTTTTATTTAATACACCAGTGGACTGTGGCACGTGAACTAGCTAATTCTTAATTCATTTATTTAATAATATGTAAGTAACAAGAATTTCGTTTGGTGCTATAATTATTTTATTTTATTTTATTGACATCGTGTTACCGGTAGTAAAGTGGTAAGATTTTATGACAATCGGTAGATTTTTTGATACCTATACATAACCAAAGTGGTAAATTCTACTAGATTGTAATTAATTAGATGATTAATTCCTTAATTAGATGATTAATTAATTAATTAAATATATTTTTCAGATTTAAATTATTCATAAAAAAAGCTTTCATTTGGTACCCAAGTCGACTTTGTTGTGATCATTTACACATTTGATTGAAATAAATATAATTAATTCCATTAATTCAATTAATAATAATTATGTGGAATTCAGTTTGGACCCATCATTATTTAGGTTTATTGTGATCATATTGTTTTTAATACTACAATTTTCAATCGTAGCGCATAATTGAATGTTAAGACAATTTAATGGAATTTAGCTCATTCTCAATTTCATTAATCCATTAATCTGGGAGTTGGAGGAATTTCGTTTGGGGCCATCAAAATTTGGATTAATTGGCATTATGTTATTAAAGTGGTGAAATTTTATGACAATCGGTAAAGTTTTTGGAATACATAACTATACAAAAGTCAGAAAGTGGTATAATTTTACTAAAATGTAATTAATTGGATGATTAATTTATTAATGAAAGACATTTTTTCACATATTATTTACTCGTGAAATAAGCTTTCATTTGATACCCAAGTCGACTATGCTGTGTTTATTTTGTACATTAATTGCGTTAATTTAATTAATTGAATTAATGGGAAAGTGATAAGAACCCGACCTTGGGGCCATCACTTTTCTCTTTTATTATGCTTGTTTTGTTATTATTTGATACATCAGTTGACTGTGGTTTGTGAATGTCAAACATTTAACTGGTATTAATCTAATTATTAATTCATTAATCCATTAATCTAGGAGTTGTAAGAATTTTGTTTGGGGCCATCGAAATTTGGGATTTATTGGCATTATGTTAGTAAAGGGGTGAAATTGTTGTCAATCGGTAGAATTTTAGGTGTACATAATTATACATAAATCGATAGTGGTAAAATATTACTAAAATTCAATTAATTAGATGATTAATTAATTAATTTTTTAAATATTTTTCATTTCTTCATTCTCCGTAAAATAAGCTTTCATTTGATACCAATGTCGACTGTGTTGTCTCCTTTTAAATTTTTTTTTGTTGGTTTAAATTAATCAATTAATTTTATTAATTCAATTAATAAGAAAGTTACAAGAACTCAACTTGGGGCCATCGATTTTGGATCCTTGTGGTCATATTAGTAAATTCACTAATTTCATGCTTTCTTCACGATTTGCACGATTGTTATATATATTGGAGCTTATAGACCCCACTAGAAGAGAAAGAAAAGTGAAAAAGAGGAAAAGAATAAAAGCCATTATATATTATAACAAATCACATAAAAACAACACAAACAAACGAAGCAATAATTAAAAGTTCTTAAATACAAACAAGTGTAAATAAGTATAAGTGTAAAATAAGATTCGTATACATGCTTGATAGTGGTTTCTGAGTCCCAAATTACAAGTCCGACAGAAGTTTGCCATGCTGCTAACATAACTGAGGACCAACAATGTAGCCAACCACTTCACGCATGTAGTGGCAACATGTTTTTTGTGACCCTGGGGGTCAAGAGAACAAGGCTTTATTTAGTTAATTAACCAAAGGTGGTGAATTTTTAACCCGGCACCTCCACCATATCCTGTCAAATAAGAATTTTTGAAGGAAAAAAATTGCGATGTCGCTGAATTTTTGAAGAGACCTTCCTTAAATGATACTAATTAACAGACTAAAACTCCCCTACAATTGGACTGGAGCTTTGGCCGCCATATTGGAAAATGGCGGCCAAAAAGTGTTGGTTATCGAATATCTCCATATTGGTTAGGGATAGACAAAATGTTTCAATAGAAAAATATTCCCCATTCAATTCCCTACAAAAAAGGTGTCTTCTATAGTTTAGGTAGGGGACAAAGGTTACGTCACAAAATCGTGGTTTATATGTTGCTCATTGGAGTACCAGCTAATTTCCTAATTTTCACGCCCAGCATCAAACAATGACCGGTTAATCTGTAAGAAATCAATTAAAATACAAAATAACTTTTGTACGGGGTTCATGAAAGCTTCCATTAGTATATTTAAAAATCAGGTCTGCAAAATAGGATTTTGCATTTACCCGGAATTTGGGTTTTTCCATTGTTGGCATTTCCTAAAAAAGCCTATTTGACTGTCCATTATTAAGCACTAAATAGCTTTGGAGGAAAAATTCTTTCTATGCACACTGAAATGACTTAAATAATGATCCGATTACAACCAAAGTTTAAATCCAATATGGCTGCTAATTCCTAATATCCTCAACATCAAAGTGAATTATGTAACAAAAGAGTGTAAAAATAGCACGAAAACAGTATTCATATTGTGAAGACCTGTAAAAAAACTTTTTTGTAGGGAATTGAATGGGAAATATTTTTTCCATCGAAACATTTTGTCTATCTCCAACCAATATGGAGATTTGATAACCAACACTTTTTGGCCGCCATTTTCAAATATGGCGGCCCGAAGCTCCAGTCGATTGTAGGGGAGTTTAGTATGTTGATAAGTATCATTTAAGGAAGGTCTCTGCAAAAATTCAGCGACATCGCAAATTTTTTCCTCTAAACGTCAATATCAGATCTTATTGACAGGATTACATGCATAATCAAAAATAAGAGTGAGCAATATATTATCATCTTCATAAAATGTAACAGAGAAAAAAATTTACAAAATTATTGCTGAATTCACAGAACGTTCTGCACCAGCAGCAAAACGTTTGCTACTATATGGACAAGAAAACATTATGCTGAAAACACCAAACGAGTATTGCTAATATTTACAAAACATATGTACTCTAGGAAAATGTTTGCTGGGTTTACATATAACGTTCTGCTGTCCAGCATAAGTTTTGCTGGAATTTCCAAACGTTTTACTGGGGTAGCAGAATATTCTGCTGGTCAGCATAATGTTTTGCTGGGATTAGCAGAATATTCTGCTGGCCAGCATAATGTTTTGCTGGGATTACAGAATGTTATGCTGGTTCAGCAGAAGGTTTGCTGGAATTACAGAGCGTTTTGCTGGTCAGCAAAACATACTGCTGTACCAGCATAATGTTCTGTAATCCTAGCAATAATTCTGCTGGCTTGGGACAAGATGTCGCTCGTTCGTGACAAAAACAAATTTATTAAAAGATCACAATGTTATAATAATATAATTATTTTCACCAAAAAATTCACACAGATACACGCGAGAGTTATTCGATATTAAGAAAACACACGACGGCATTGTTCTTTTTTTCCTCCGACAGTCACAAATGGTTGTATAGTTTGCTTCAAAGTTTCTGTACTCTTGCCGCCTTCCTTTGTTGTCTCGTTATCTGCAACGAAGTTGTAATTTTGTAATTAGCTATTTATCTGAGTTTATCAGCACGGTACATATTAGGTATAAGACATAATAATTATTGCACTATATAATCACATGATGTATTATACATACCTTTATTATTTGCAACTACTTTATTGTTAAACCTCACAGTCATAGGTAATAATAACTGAAGAGTAAACGGCCATGCTTGATGCTCGGTGCTTCACTTTGCTATTTCTTCCTCGTGGCGTGCGCACTGTAAGCTATCTCGTCAAATCTCGCGCAGGTCTCGCGAGGTAGCTTGCAATACATATAGCTACATTCGAATCAGCAAAACGTTCGGTTAATTTAGCATAATATTTTGCTGGAGGAGCAGAATGTTTCGCTAAGTACCAACTAGCAAAATATTCTGCTGTTGCAGCGAAATATCATGCTGGATTCTTTATTTTAGAGTTAGCAGTAACTGTATTGCTGTTTCAGCATACCTGTTTTGTTAAATTCACCGAAAATATTGCTGGAACAGCAATATAAAGCTAGCAATAATTGTTTGGTAAATATTTTTCTCTGTGTACGATTCTATAATACTGGTAAGCTACGCTCCCAATTTTGGGTACTCCTGTAAATGTGCTTGTGTGTAAAAAGTATATTAATAATTGTGTAGATTATTGAATAATATTGATCAATAATGTTTTGTTTTGTTTTATCGTTTTCAAAATTTGAATTCTTTAAGATTGAAAATTCTTCTTCAGTATTTTCTTCCGAGAAAGTTTGTTTATTCCCGGACTTTCTGTTTTGACTTTTGGCGAAAATCGTTTTTCGTAACAGTGATATCGTCAATAAATCACCCTATTTTTGTAAGTTTTCTTTTTTTATTTTATTTTTCTGCCTTTTTAGTTTTTTTTCTCTTTCCTACTTTTCCAAGTTGATACATTATTCATTTCACTTTAAATTCTCAATGTTCGATTTTGACTTTATTTTCAATAAGTTGTTGTCTTCGCGCACGGAGGTTTTGCGGGAAAGTTAATTTGGGTAGGTTTGTACGTTATCATAGAATGGCAATGAAGTATGGTTAATTACTCATTTTCCTATCAGAATCAGAGACTTCTGGTTAATTAATATTATAAGTCTCTGCCTTCCTTAAATCCATAATATTCTGCTATGGTAGGCCGGCGTATTGGATTTGCACGTCAACCAAGCAAGTTCACTACCTCTACGTGCCTCTGCCATTGCGGGTGACGTCACGATCAATCAGAGCGCGTTATCGGTTGCCACGGCGGCATTTGAAAATTACGCATTTTTAAACACAGTTTTCTTATAGAACACATTTTTTTCAAACGTTCAAACCAATTTTTTGTGGTAAGATTAAAAAAGCATCAGGGAACACCCATTAATTAGCAATTTTGAACTTCTTGCATAATATACCCTATTGTTTTAATATTATTATTTCGAACTATGTTTAATTTATTATATTTAAATATTTTGTGTTAATTTTTATACTTAACTTTATTTAGTTTATTGGTACAAACCTGCAATGAAGCATTGCATCATCATCTTTACAACAATACGCATATCCATTAATTTAATTATTTTGTTGTTATACATTTTCTGATATTATTTTATTCCAGTAAACCATGTTTATTCTTTGAATTGATTTGTATGCTGGATCCCCGAAGTCATCCATTAAATAATTTTTTGTAGGATGCCCGCTGTAGGGTATACACATCAGATTTAACCGGTGTGACCCTCTTCAGGGCCCCGATTCATGTACATTTATCCCGGGTATAAGTGGTATAAGGACGGTATAATGCAGGACATGGCAGGATAAGGCCTGGTTAAGTCTGAGCAACTCTCATCCAATCAGAAATTTTCAATCCAACAACAAGTACAACAAATGTTTTTTCCACTGCATTCCACAGCCATGTAAATCCGCAGATTTGCAAAAGAACACTAAAAATTTGCACCATCTTTTGTTTTACATTTTTATTTATTGACAGAACATTGCGTGAGATTATTAAAAGAAAAGAAAAGGCGTATTATTGCCGTAAATTTTGGAATAGCCTAGGACTATCATACTATTGTTCATCTGCATAAGGCCTTTAGTAATCAAAACTAGTTATTTGTGCGGGATGGTTGTCAAAACAAGGTCGTGCAGGCCTAGGGTTGCCTAGGAGAGGCCAAGAGCTTGTCAAACGTGTTATGTTAGTATTAATTTTATCTAGTCCTATAGCCTAATCAAACTTTAGGCCTACACTGTTGTATTATGAATAATTTTCTACATCTGGGCCTAGGCCCGAGACGGTTTCTGATTTGTTTTATGAGAGTAATGACAACTTTTCTCGTTTTACACATAGACGCAAAATTTAAAATGTCCGCCATCTGTTTACATATTTTCTTATCCCCGTGCGAGGCGGGATAAGTCTTCATGAATTGGATTCGGAGTTATACCGCACTTATACCACCTAACTCTGCTTATACCGGGATAAAAATGTACATGAATCGGGGCCCAGGTGAACTAGGTATGTGCGGATAGGACAATTGTGAAGGGATGTCCGAGGGCTGTTTAAGAGGACTCAATCCCTTGCATTCGCATTAACGACAGAGGAAAACCTCGGAATAAACCTTCAGTCAGGATTGCCGGTCTCGACGGGTTTCAAACCCGAGACCTCCTGAATCAGAGTCGAGCGCTTAGCGCTCGAGCCAACACTGTCGGTAATCATCCATATTAATTGGCAAGCTCTCAAATAAATATTCAATTTGTTACCAACTGAATAAAACACACATTTAATTAATAAATAAATACAAAAATAAATGTGAATAAATAAAATTAATAAATAAATACATAAATAAATAATTAAATAAATGTGAATAAACTTTTTTTTATTGCCACTCACAACCTTTTGCCACTTTTTCTCAAGACACAAGCAGTGGAGCACAAAGCTTTAATCTTTTGTTAGTACAAATATAATACCATGAAAAAACGTTGAATGTAAAAATAATATATTATTATAATAACATATTTTTGTCACTTCCTCTTATCCGGGTTAGGTGTTCAGTTTGCCCATATTGAATAACATTTATAGAAGAAGATTACATAACATTACATTGTTTTCGCTTTAGGAACATGGTTACCATTGCGTCTGCTGCTTGAGGCCGATCCATCATGAAATCAAGGGTAGCTAACCGATCTATCACTGCTCAATTCTGACGTGGCCACTATAGAGGTATAGAGCACTTAGCAAATCATGCGTGGAGACGTGTAATTTAGTATGACGAGAACGTTCGCAAGAATATATTTTCGATTAAACGGAAAAAATGTTAAAAGTACTTTTGGTCGTCAATTTCAAAAGTCGATTCAACCAAAATTTACACATTAAGTATTGATTTGTTATTTATCAAACAAGAACCGAAGTCCCACGAGTCTTAGCAAGGCTGAAATGGATTAAAACAAATTTATTTAAATATGCCAACATGTTTATTTATTATTCATGCAATATGGTAGCAATAAAATATGTGTACTACTTTGTCAACTGTTAGTGCCCCAGTCCCAGAAACATTTTAGCCGTTAGCGGTGGCTCATATGATTGGGTCGCCGGTCCAAAGCGTATGCCACTATATAGGAGGACTTGGATTCAAATTCAGCATCAACCTTGTTTTTTCATATTGTGTAATTCCCCATCTTCAAACAATAATCATCGTTTCAAACCAGCAATATTGCAAAAATAGGGACTTAAAGCAACAAAAAACAAATCAAAACCAAGTAAAAAAACCATGGACACGATTGATTACATTTGTAAAAGAGAGCAGTAAATTCACTTTCTCACAATTTTCTTTTGAACACGACAATATCATTCACTGAAAACCACAATCCTTTAAAATGACGCCTCTTGATATAAGAAGTTGTTGACAAATCGTCGTGCGAAGTGATCGATCTGTTCTAGAAACCCGATCTTCAAAACATACATTATAGATAAGAAAAATACATGATTTAGAGTCTATACCCAATCAGTCATAGAACTGATTTTCAGTGGGGGACATTACAATTAAAACAGACCAAGCCAACAATGTAGGCGCCGACACCATTTAAGAGCAAACAATGACCAATTAGAGACCGGCATATTTAAGTATAATATTTAATTTTATTTAAATAAAAAATTTATTATGTGACTCGTTGCTAAGACAGCTCCAAAGTGACCGTTTACAAACTTCTAAGCCTAAAATTAATGGACAAGTTAAAATCGGAAACAAATCTGCCTGTTTTGACTTCCAAGACTCGTTTGATACAGAATTTTTTACGACCAACTATTCAAATGATCAACC
This sequence comes from Sweltsa coloradensis, assembly GCA_024449915.1. Lineage (NCBI taxonomy): Eukaryota > Metazoa > Arthropoda > Insecta > Plecoptera > Chloroperlidae > Sweltsa > Sweltsa coloradensis. Next base: position 704,501 of record JAMZAV010001055.1, on the reverse strand, counting down.
TTGGACAGTGGGATGAATAGAACTGATGCATCTGTTCTGCTTGAATATCCACCTCGACATTGCAAGGATGTCCGCATCTTTACATCGCTGCATGAATGCAATCTGACCCATAGAAGTGGTGTAATTATAAAATTCCGAATCTTAGTTAACAGATCCTGTGTATGAGAATAATTGCACACAGATTCGATTATACATGAAATATATATATTTTCCCTGTGATATCGTAGTAGGATGTTTGTAATTATTCTTCAATAGTGTATTGGTTTGAAAAACGACGTGCAATTATAAATCCAAATAGTGGAGAACGCGATGGTAAACTATTCAGATGATCAACCTTGGACAGTGGGTTGAAAAGAACTGATGCTCTGTTCTGCTTGAATATCCACCTCGACATTGCAAGGATGTCCGCATCTTTACATCCCCTGCATGAATCAATGCAATCTGTCCCATAGATTTGGTTTGTAATTATTAAGTTCCGAATCTTAGTTAATAGGTGCTCTGTATGTGAATAATTGCACACGGATGCGATGACACATGAAATATATATTTTCCCTGTAATACCGTAGTAGGATGTTCGAAATTATTTTTCTTTGATAGTGTATTGGTTGTGAAACGACGTGCAATTATAAATCCAAATAGTGGAGAACGCGATGGTAAACTATTCAGATGATCAACCTTGTACAGTGGGTTGAAAAGAACTGATGATCTGTTCTGCTTGAATATCCACCTCGACATTGCAAGGATGTCCGCATCTTTACATCGCTGCATGAATACATTCTGACCCATAGAAGCGCTGTTATCATAACATTCCACTTCTTAGCTTGTGTTTTGAATGTGAACAATTGTACACGGATGCGATGATACTAGAAATATATATTGTCCCAGTGGTGTCGCAGTAGGATGTTTGTAATCATTCCACAATTATTATTTGTCTATTGATGGTTGCGAAACGACGTGCAATTATTAATCCAAGCAGTGTTGTAAGAGGACGAGAAGGGTCCTTGTAGGATGTATATAAATAGTGGGTGAATTCTATCGCAGTATCTTTCTTTCCTCGAAGTCAATGTGTCAAAATAATCTTCAATAAGGCGTTGATATGACCACATTGGGGAAGACTTCTGTGTTTTGTTGGGCTTGTTTTCTGCTGTGTGATTCTCCCCTCTAATGCGGTGAGTTTTGACGTACAAAATAATTATGTTGTGTATCCTGGATTTAAAAATAATATATTATTTATGAGTATGAACGTTAAGTGAGAATTGACATTCCTCGCGCAATGTTATTAGTTGTTACTGATGAAATCACCAAATCTAAATTTAAAATTTTTGTCATACTAAACCTTGGACACAATTTCGGATAAATCGTTTAATTAAGTATAGTTTATAAATTTTAAAATTAAATGTTTTATGAGGTGATGTATCATTTTTACAAGAACATTGAACTATATAAAAAACATGAATTTGAAATAAAAAGGCAGTTTCGTTAAAACAGTCTTCGATTGCATCATTATATTTCACAAGTTCACATCTGCGGAAGGCCTACTTAGATAATAAATTCATGATTGTCTGCTTGTGTGTATTGGGTGTGTGTGTGTTTTTTTTAAGCTTGTAAGGCTGCTTATATTAACCAATGATATAACTCCAATGAATAAAATAGTATGTTACTGAATTAGTAGAATAGATATGAAAAAATTAATCTATAATCTTCAACAGATATGAAAAAATCTATGGTTCAAGACCTGATTTTTTGTAGAAAATTTGTTTGTTTTTCTCCCTAGGTAGCGAATCGCTTTTAAATGTTAAAGTTGCACGTTAAGAACAGCAGATACGTTGTGACTGCCAAATGCTAATTACCGAGTGCAATAATTTAAGTTTATCTTTTATTTGGACCTACATAGTTACAGTTTTTTCAAAGATATATTACAATAAAATAAATATAATTCAAAATTGAAATTATTAAAACCACACAATATTAATTCGTCTGCTTCTCAACATACACAGTACAATAGTAGAAAAGACAATACAAGGCTAATTTAAACTTAGTTGCACTTGTTAATTACAGCAGAGAAGCAGCCGAAATAAAATTGTGTGGTCTTTAGTGATATTTTCAATGATGACATTGATATATCGTTGTATATTTTTTTCTCTTATCATCACAGTTTATTTCCAATTAAAACATGAACTTCAATAAATAACAATCATTTCATCGTCATCGATACATGCATGGGGTTGCTGATAATGGTTTCTCTCTCTCACTCCTTTAGGGTAAGTTTAGGTTGATCTTGAAGGCAATCCGTCATTGCAAGGTGCCCGCTCTCCCTATTGAATACCAAGTGCAGAAGATCAAATATAGTAATAGAGGGAACTTCTTCCACGTTGATGGGGTGGTTGCTGTCCACAAGCATTTCAGGTTTACCAGGGTAATGTTTTCAACATTAATGTAATTACTTTTTGACTAGGAAAACGTAAAATGTGAAGAGAAAGAACAACCAGCAATATTAAAACCGCAAAAATGATATTATTTCAGTTAAAAATAACAAAAAGTTACGTGAAAGAAAAAAGTGGCAAATTTGGCTAGACCTAAACCCGGCATGTTTAAAAAATATATTATTTTCAGTAATGAACATTAGCCTACATATTGTAATACAATACACAATATAATATTTAACCCTCTCGCTACTGGCGTCCTCTATAGTGGACATCAACTTCCAAAATTTATATCCGGGTAAAAAAAAGTTTTTTCAATTTGACCCCCTTTTTTGAATTTTTTTTTCAAAGCATTAAAAATAAATACTTTTTTTTCCCAACCTGATTGGACAAAAACTGCCTTTTAAAGAGAAAATCCAAAATACACATCTGCAAAAAATGCTAAAAATGGGAGAATTTTGGTTTTTCCCGGAAAAGTAATATATTTCTAGTATTGCTACCATTTGAGATACAAAAAATGTAAGATATGCCAAATAATTCAGAAATGAATCTTGTTTTAGGAATGTACATCAAATTTACATATTTACTTAAAATGAAGCTTTAATTCAAAATCCAAAATTCCCCAAAATTCCTTAAAAAACTTGAAAAAAAATATTTGAAAAACACCAAAAATCATTAAAAAAAATTAGTATTTTGAATTCATTGATTAAAATAACCTAATTTTGAAAAATAAAATCTGGTAGTGAAAGGGTAACATGCTATAAAAAGATTTGAAAAAATCCCGGATATAGTTCTAACGAAACTACATAGGACGTAAGCCACTTTTTCCATTTTGTGTATCGTTTAATGATAGGGTTGCCAACTTTTAGTAAACGGAATTCAAGACTTGTGACTCTTGGGAACCTGGAGGAGATGGAGTAATTTTTCGAGTAGCCTATAATAAAATACTTTTTGGGAATCAGAAATGTCAGTACATTTTTAAAAATGCTTTTAAAAAAATCTATGGTTTATGGTTGATGAAATGAAATTGAAAATTACAAAAATGTAGCTTGAGTCATGAATTGCAAAGCATTTGGCGTACAGTATATTCATGCGTTGACGATGAATGAAAAGTTGGGATTATGACAATTGCTTCACTTCTTACGGGGAAAAACACACCTCCCAAGCAATATTGATGAAAAATAATTATATGCAGTGATTATTGAACTATAATATGTAGTACCAATTCAGGACATTCCGTTTTCCTAAATAAAGTAATTCCGTCACCAGGACCAAGGCAAGGTCTCACAATCAGGACTGTCCTGATGGAATTAGTATTGTTGTCAACCCTATTTCATCATATTTTCTAAAATCAGGTAAATTTTGAGTGGTTTTAATATTAGTCGTAGTCCTCTGACGTAAATGTAGATATTTTATTCCATTAGACCTGGAAGGAGGCGGCTGCTGGGAAGTGCTCCGATGACAATCATTTGCTCATGAAGATGGAGGAGCAAATATTAGTGTATTGAACTGACATTTTACATTCACTTTTTTAACTCTAGTTCTGTTTGCCATGTAGCAACATAATTTTGAGTTCCAACTATTATTGGTTTCTATTGTAATTTTAACCGACACGGAAGAATACATTTTTAAACAATTCAATACATTTTTTAATATTTTTAGTTTCATTATTCATTCTTTTCTTCCACTCAAATGTCAAAAAGGTATTAGTTTAAAGTGTTCAAATGTTCAAAGTTAAACCCAGAAAATTCGACTAATAATTCAACTATACTAGGAAAACGCTAAGTCCCGCCGCGTTGTTGGATGAGCGTAATTGGTGCATTGAGCTGCCATGTGTTATGCGGATTTTCTGTTGTTCTGTGAAAAAACCATTACTTGTTGAGATTTTTTAAAATTGAGTTAAATTAAATGAAAAATTAACTTAAATTTTAAATTTTTTAATTAATTGTAATTTAAAAAAAGGAATAAATCGTAATATTGAAATTTTCATAAGAAATAATTATTCGATTGCGCACATATTTTACACAAATATATGAATTTATAAAATTAAGGTTCTGTGAAAAAATTATTACAATAGGATAAAGCATATAGGTGTTGTAAGTCAAAGAATTGTTTTTTTAAAAAAAAACGTAAAATTTCGATTTTCATGAGAAATAATTTTCGATTACGCTCAAATTTCGCACGAATATCTTAATTCATGAAATTAAGGTTCTGTGAAAAAATCATTACAATCGGTTAAAGCATGTAGGTGTTATAAGTCGAAGAAATGATTTTAAAAATCGAAAAAAATCGTAAGATTGCGTTTTTATGAGAAAAAATTTCCCGATTGCGCTCAAAAACGTGGCAGTTCTAAGTTCAGAGATTTCGAAGGCTAAACTAATTTTTTTAAGATCCGTGCGGTACTTGCCCTAGTCTAAAAATAATGTTTTAGCTTTGCTCACTACGCACAATCAGTTATTTATTTTGTCTGCTAGTAAAAAGAGTGTGTCAAAATAATATAATTAAAATATGCATTATATCATTGTTTTTATTTTGAAACAACTTGAGGTTGAAGATTTTATTATCTTTGTTTTAAATAGGTTTTATAAGGCTAATTGCATTGGAACAACATAAAATTAAATAACAATAAATATAAATATGCATTGTCGTAGCTTAAAGGGTAGTCAAGAGCTGGTTCATATAAAATGTATCATTGCTCGACGTTGATTATTGTCCATTAAATCCGGGACTTTGGGCGTGCGTATCCATTATATGTAAATATATTTGAGAGTTCTTAAAAAGACTTCACGACCGGGAGTATTAAAACGACGCGAACACAATAATTTACCAAGTAATGTATTAAATTATTAAATTTTCAGGCCACGGTAGACGTATATAGACGAGGCGGGGTTCGGCGTTTGAAGTGTTTTGGGTTTGGGTACCCGGACGCTTGTAAAACCATCATGGAGGGCCACACCTACACCGACCCCCTCTTTGCCCCTGGAGCTCTACCACGAGTATGAGAGATGGACCCGGTAAGTTATATACCAAACAAAAATGCAAAAACTTACAAAAAAGGGGCCAAGCCGAAGACGAGGAAGATACAAGTGGCTCATCTGCATAAAGTGGTGAGATCTAGAAGTGTGGCCAAGACCATTATTTTGTTTTAAATAATAATTGAATTTATTTATTAAACAATAAATTAAAAATATATCAATATCCATATTATAATCTAACTATAATTATAAAATAAATATATTAACAAAAATAACATAAAACATTAAAGGGGCTATTAACTCAAAAAAATATTTTTTACCACATGATCTATAGCACAACAATACTACACTAAAAATGACGGACAGTTTAAAAAATTATATCTTGTGACTGTGATTTAACACGAATTTTTCAATTTTTTTGATCCAGAAATTTGCGAAAATCGGTGTTTTGGAAAATTTCTTAAATCGGTTTTTACCTGCTTCTTTTTTGTTTCACATAGATACAAGAGCATAGTACCAATCTTAATTGTCCATTTTTTACATCGTAACTTGAAACTGTGCCCAAATATACCCTCAAATACGCAAAAATAGGCATACCAAAATCACACCCCATCATGGTAATCAGCATATTTTGACCCGAACTATACTTCCCCAAATTACAAAACAGAATAAGGATAATTTACAGAAATGGCTGAAGAGTACGTCAATAATGGCCAATATTTTTTTGGATCAAAATCCTCCAATGTCACGGGGCATAAAGATCGTCCCCATGTTATGGGAGATTTTTGCCGATAGGACCTTTCTCGAAAAATGTCATGTTTGACAATTTTTTGGGAGGTCATGGTGGCCCCAATAATGTTTCTGTAGTAAGCCTCAATGAAATATATTGTTGAGTTATGCGGTTAAATCCCCTTTAAATAAAATTTTTGAAACATTTACATGTGAAAATATCAAAATTAACAGACGCCATCCAAAATTAAAAGCTTGGTCGATGAATTTTTAACTTGGTTGTCGCTACTGACTAACCAAAATAACCAATCCAAATTCATCGACCAAGCTTTTAATTTTAGATGGCGTCTGTTAATTTTGATATTTCCACATGTAAATGTTTCAATAAATTTATTTAATGTTTTATGTTATTTTTGTATATATATTTATTTCATAATTATCGTTAGATAATTATATGGATATTGATATATTTTTAATTTATTATATAATAAATAAATATATTTGTTATTTTAAACAAAATAATGGGCTTGGCCACACTTCTTGATATCACCACTTTATGCAGTTGAGCCACTTGTATATTCCTCGTTTTCAGCTTGGCCCTCTTTTTTTTGCATTTTTTTTATAGCTTACACGGTATGGATGTAAGCATTTAAGTTGAGGAAATTACTTTATTACAATGATCAAAATAAAAACTCACTCATTGATAATTAGAACGTTTGAGCATCGCAGTTATAAATTAATAACACAAAGATACCTATTTTTTATTGTTTCGACCACCACTCGTATGCACCTCAAATGTCAATTAAAAAAAAGATCAAATTATTTAAGGTTTGTTATTTTGGCTTCTAACACTTTATCCATTGGGGGCCCACGCCAATTCGTTTCTCAACAAAACACGAATAAAATAATTTGTTATATTTCCATTATCTCTGCATCCAGTCATCTAATCCAATTACCGTTTGTAAAGCAAATGGCCACTGAGATGACTGACATCGGTGCCAATTTTGGCTTCTCAAACATTATCCATTTATCCATTGAGGGCCCACAAACCCACACGTCATTCTGGAACTCTATGCCAATCCGTTTCTTACCACTAGAAAACGCTAAAGTCCCGTCGCGTTGATGGATGAGTTTTTTGTAAGTTTTTAGTTTGCGTGTGATCTATTTACTTATCAAGTGCCTCTGAACGGATTGTTGGTGATTGTTGTCAAGTTTCTATTGTTACTCGTAAATTGTTATTATAAACCTAAAAAACCTCATATTAAAACCTTTATTCTGTGGATTCTGGCTAACTTTGTCAACTTTTTCTTCCAAAAAGCAATACATCACCATTACCTTAATCTCCATGTGAAATATGAACGTTGTTGTCCTACCCGTTTGGTCAGAATCTGCCCAAATGTCACGAAAATATCGCACTAAAAATCGAAAAAAATCGTAAAAGTACGATATTCATGAGAAATATTTCTTCGATTGTACCCAAAAACGTGGCAAGTCTAAGTTCAGAAATTTCGAAGTTCCCTTGCTATTTTCATCAAGATCGCATATGCCGTTTGCCCGGTAGAGAGCGAACAAACAGACAAAAAAAAACAAACAAACAAACAAACAAAAAACAAACAAACAAACAAAAAAACATTGGAGCTAAATTTTTTGAGGGGTCAGTGAAATTAAAGTCTTCGCTTACAATATAATAATACAATACAACATTTTACAATATTATTACAATATTATAATGTTGTTCCGAATTAGCCCTGTTGATTCTGGCGCTGTCCGCGAGTGGAATCGTGTCCAGCTTGATTGATCGGTGTTTCCGACTGAAATATGCGCCGGTCTCTGATTGGTCATTGTTCGTTCGTCGATGGTGTCGGCTCCTACAGAATTTGATTTTCGGCTTAATATTTAATATCCCTGTCCGAAAATCAGTTACGCCTATGTGACTGAGTGGGTGTCTCAAAATACGAATTTATTTATTTATTTTATGTTATATATCTGACTTTGTTGCAGCAAAACATTACTGTCCATATGGACTACGACCTGCATGGAGACATGCCTGGTGGGAGTCTGTTATTAAGAGGCCACTTCATCGTCGAGCTTAAAGCGTTTGACAACGATGAGTTGGTTCACTGCATGGATCTACATTTTGATTCCATTAAGGATATGTTGAATTAGCTTGAAGACTTTGATCAGTTTGACCTTAGGCTAAAGTGCATTTGATTGGTGCATTGCCAGAATTTTGTTTAATTTGTGTGTGTTTTGCATGTGTAGTTTTATTGTACACTCAAAAAAAATATTTAAAGTGTGATTTTTGCAGTGTAGACCTTTTGCACATGATGGTGTTGTTATAACTTCGTAGTGAAAAAGACTTAAAATCAATGGCAGTGTAAATAAAACGCGGTGTAAAAGTACAGAAACATCACCGCGAGTTTACACAGAGTTTTTAACACAGGGTGTTATCTACTCAAAGTTTACACCAGACTCAAAAGAAATAGTTAGTAGAATTAACACCGGTTTGACCTAAACTTAAGGGCGTTGCCAAACTTTGTAGTTATTTTTTATCAAATTTTGAGCAGTCGTTTTCAACATTATAAATAATAATAATAATAATAATAACATTGTAAAAATTGTATTATTATGTGAAAGAATTAAGCACATTTACACAATGTATCTAATACAGACACAATACTGTTGTTGTTACTTCAATTACAAATGTAGAGGCACTATATTATGTACAACTTCAAACTTATTAAAAATTCTTTCTTTGCAAATATTTATGCATTCACTCCGAAATAAATATACCTAATTCATTATTTTAAGTTTCACATTAACACAAATATTTTTTTATATATTTTATTTATTTATTTATTTTATATAATTTTTAATTGAAAATTTATATAGCATTTTATCTGCTGAGTGTCAGTCTTTATTAATTTTTAATATAAGAACAAATACAATTATCATTATTATTATTATGAAGCATTTAGTGAATAAAAAATTGTCTTTTATTATTTTATAGAATATATTTTATACAAACTTCGGTCAAAACCGAAGCAAACATGTTCTACTTACGGACTTATATCATGCACTTAGATGTGTACTTACATTACATATATTATTACTTGGTCTTATCTCTAACTAAAATAAGTCATTTACAATATTGTTTGTAGATGATGATTTCGTTCTACTTTGTACGTCGTGGCCGATTTCTCGTCGCTATCCTAGCATTTGCTCTTCGGACTATGGGAAACCACGAAAACTATGTCAGGATAGAAGCTGTCCCGGAATTTTGGAGTATCATATTCTTACCTCAGAAATTTACGAAATATTATACACGTTTCGTATTTTTACTGTCAAACTCTATCGACTCGGGAGACATACCTCTTTTTTAGCCATTCTTCCTGTTGACGGCATTTTCACGAACCAATTGTTACTCAAATATTACTTTAAAAATGGTTATGAAGTTCTTGTTCCGAGAAAGAATGGGAAAAGTTAGGCCAAATTAAACAATTAAGTTCCTATAAATAAGAATAAATACGGTCGAATGCACCTCCAGGGTTTAGTTCCCGAATCTTTCAATGACTTACCGGAAAAGTAATTAACTTTTCTAATTATTTCTGAGGTCAAGCAAGAAATAAAAATACATCTGTTGTCAATTGAGTGCTCTTGCCTTAATCTGTTTTGATCTATCCTCGTTTCGTGCTCAAGATAAAGCTATCATTCTGATAGGTTTATGATATTTTATAGCATTGATGCTGTGTTTTCTTTTCTTTTAAGTTATAGTAAATGTCCTTCCATTTGTTTATAATGATTGTGATTTGTTGATATTTATTTATAATATTTCCGTTCTCTATGGTTTGGTTTATAGTTTGATTTTGTTTATTCCACAGATGAGCCCGCATAATGGGCTTAGTGGATTTCTTTGATGTGTAATAATTATGTGTTTTACGACAATAAATTTAATTTTAAAAAAATCTTCTTCTTCTTTTTATTCACTAGGAAAACGCTAAAGTCGTTTTTAGACGAGTGAGCGAGTCATGTGTTTAGTACCCGGGAGCATTTGCATTTAAGTTTGTTAATAATTATATGGGTATAATTAATAGGGTTTTGAGTTAAGTTGGTAAGGTAACGTCAACTGTAAGGCCATAATGCGCCACCGTAGCCTATGATAGGCTAGAGACGCCTTAGGTAGGGGAAGAATGGGAATGTTACCGGGTACTCAATAAATGGCTCACTCACTCGTCTAACAACGACTTTTGCTTTTTATAGTTATTATCAAACTTAAATACAAATGTTCCCGATTATTCAACACATGACTCGCTAACTCGTCTTACAACGACTTTGGCTTCTTGCTAGTCTAGTTAGCTAAGGCACCCTTAAACCTAAAATGTGGAAGACCTAGGTTGAAGGTTCAAACCCCCGGTCAGGAAATATTTTTTATTTCAGGATTGTATTTAAAAAATAAAAAAACATGTTTCAAAATGCATACAATACTATGGAAATCATAGCCAGTACGAAATACGAGTAAAGATTACAAGGTTTACTCAATCTCCCACGGAATTTAGGGTAACCTTGAGTGTGCAAGATTCGATACACCTTGGTCACTGCATATAATCATAGCCTGACAAAAATGATTCGATAAAAATGACTTCTTCAAAAACAAAATCATTATCGTTAAAATAAAAGCTATACACATTTTAAACGTATTTTGCAATTTATTATTTCTTGTAGGTTTAAATCGCAACGGAATTTTTTTCATTTGGTTATCAGTTCTCAATTACCTGGTCACGGTTGTCTGTTTAAAATTTCAGCTCAATCTATTTGGCCGTTCGGCCGTATGGGACCGGACAGACACAGACAGACAGACATAAACATTTAACACGTCTTCGATTTTTATTTAATTGGACAAGTGAGCGTAGCCAATGAGGAAATTATAACGATACTCGATCGGGCCTTGGTCGTGACTGTGTCGTATGTCTGTCTGTCTGTCTGTCTGTCTGTCTGTCTGTCTGTCTGTCTGTCTGTCTGTCTGTCTGTCTGTCTGTCTGTCTGTCTGTCTGTCCGGTCCCATACGGCCGAACGCCCAAATTGATTAAGCTGAAATTTTAAACAGACATCCGTGACCAGGTAACTGAGAACTGCTAACAAAATGAGCACAATCCATTCTGAAAAACAGGCTGCCAATGTGTAGAAATTATGACAATGGTTTGGATATAGAAAAAATATATTTTGTTTGTTATTTACGTCGCTTTGAAATGCCGTGCCCATGGTTTATCGAATGTTGGACGTCAAGGTACCCCCAAATTCCGCTCATAGATTGAGAAAATATATTAAAAATGCTTTTGGTCGTCAGTTTCAAAAGTCTATTCACTCTAGATTTACACATTAAGGGGTATTTAACCGCTAAGCTCAAAAAATATATTTCATTCAGGCTAACTAGTAATGAATTTATCAATCAACAGAAAAATTATTGGGGCCACCATGACCTCCCAAAAAATTGTCAAACATGACATTTTTCGAGCTAGGTCCCATCGGCAAAAATCTCCCATAAGAAATAACATGGGGACGATCTTTATGCCCCGTGACCTTGGAGGATTTTGATCCAAAAAAATATTGGCCATTATTGACGTGCTCGTCAGCCTTTTCTGTAAATTCTGTATATTTTGTTTTGTAATTTGGGCAAGTAGTTCGGTCAAAATATGCTGATTACCAAGATGGGGTGTGATTTTGGAATGCATATTTTTGCGTGTTTGAGGGTATTTTTGGGCACAGTTTCAAGACATGATGTTATAAAGGGGCATTTTAGATTGGTACTATGCTCTAGTATCTATGTGGACCAAAAAAGAAGCAGGTTAAAGCCGATTTAGGAAATTTTCCAAAACACCAATTTTCGCCAATTTCTGAATCAAAAAAATTAAAAAATTCGTGTTAAATCACAGTTACAAGATATAATTTTTTAAACGGTCATTAAGTGTAGAATTGTGCTATAGATCACGTAGTAAAAAATAATTTTTCGGTTTTTTAGCCCCTTTAAGTATTGATATGTTATTTTTCAAAAAGAACTGAAGTTCCACAATTCTTAGCAATTTATAAAAATGGATTAAAACAAATTTATTTAAATAAGCCGACATGTCATATTATTATTCCTGCTATGGTAGCAATAAATATTATGTGTGAGTGTGCTATACTACCGTTGAGTGACTAATATATAGCGAAACTTCGTCAACTGTTAATGCCCCAGAAACATTTTAGCCGATAGCGGTGGCTCATATGATTGTGGCGCATGTCCAAAGCTTATGCCACTATATAGGAGGACTTGGATTCAAACCCTGCATAAGCCTTGTTTTTTTCATATTTTGTCATTAACCAATCATCAATCAATAATCATCGTCTCAAACAGCAATATTGCAATAATAAGGACGTAAAGCAACCAAAAACAAATCAAACCCAGTGAACTTCCATGTTCACGGTTAGATTTGTAAAAGAAAGCAGTTAATTCACTTTCTCTCAATTTTCTTTTGAACACGACAGTATCATTCACTGAAAACCACAATTCTTTAAAATGACGCCTCTTGATATAAAAAAGTTGTTGTTGCTTTTGTTGTTGTTGTTGTTGTTGTTGTTGTTGTTGTTGTTGTTGTTGTTGTTGTTGTTGTTGTTGTTGTTGTTGTTGTTGTTGTTGTTGTTGTTGTGTTGTTGTTGTTGTTGTTGTTGTTGTTGTTGTTGTTGTTGTTGTTGTTGTTGTTGTTGTTGTTGTTGTTGTTGTTGTTGTTGTTGTTGTCAAATCGTCGTGATCAATCTGTTCTAGAAACCCGATCTTCAAAACATACGTTATAGATAAGAAAAAAATATGATTTAAAGTCTTACCCACTCAGTCATAGAATTGATTTTTGGGGGGGGGACTTTACATTTCAAGCCGACCAAGACAACCCTGTAGGAGACGACATCATAAACGAGCGAACAATGCCCAACTAGAGACCAGAATATTAAAATGTAATATTTAATTATATTTAAGTATAGGTATTGAGGTATATTTAAATAAAATTTATAACGTGATTCGTTGCTAAGACAGGTCCAAAGTCACCGTTTACAAACTCCTAAGCCTTAAATTAATGGAAAAGTAAAAATCGGAAATTTCTGCCTGTTTTGACTTCCAAGACGCGTTTGATACAGAATTAATTCTTGGTTATAAATGAGCTATGCGACAGCGACAACATGCAAACAAGCTTTCCGAGCCAATAAAATGAACGCCATAGTGTCCCGAACGCACCACACTCACAAGCAGAGATGTGTATTGTGTGAAATTCAAAACACAAACATTGAAAAAAGATCCAAATAAAAATAAAAAAAGCATGCAAAAATATTAGACGTGGCTAAATAAACACAATTTGAGTTATATAATATGAATACCAGGTGACTGTTGAGACAGATATATGTATTGTCCCTAGTGGAGACAATTATTAAACCAGGAAGTGGAGAACGCGATGGTAAACTATTCAAATGATCAACCTTGGACAGTGGGATGAAAAGAACTGATGATCTGTTCTGCTTGAATATCCACCTCGACATTGCAAGGATGTCCGCATCTTTACATTGCTGCATGAATGCAATCTGCCCCATGAAAGAGTGGTGTAATCATGACATACTGCATCGTAGTGAATAGGTGCTCTGTACGTGAATAATTGTACAAGGATGCGATGAAACATGAAATACATATTATCCCAATGATGCTGCAGTAGAATGTTTGTAATTTATTATTGACGTTTGACAAATACCCAATAATACCCAATTTAATTTCTTATCGTGACATTATTGAAGGGGGAGCAAAGCCCTTACTCGAGCACGCCTGAATTCAACACTAAGCATGCGATCAAGCGTTCCAAGCCAATAAAATTAATACCATAGTGTCCTGAACGCATCACATTCACAATCAGGGATATAATCTGCCCTGTAACATTCAAAATACAAACATTAAAAAAATATGTAAAAATGTTAGAAGTAGCTAAATAAACACAATTTGAGTTACATATTATATCAGGTAACTGTTATGACCGCAGCTATCTGTATTGTCACTAGTAGAGACAATTATTAAACCAGGAAATGGAGAACGAGATAGTAAACTATTCAAACGATCAACCTTGGACAGTGGGATGAAAAGAACTGATGCATCTGTTCTGCTTGAATATCCACCACGACATTGCAGGATGCCCTCATCTTTACAATGTTATTACATGAATGCTGAAATGAGTGTTAAAATGAGGTGCGACTCTAGTATTAAACTAGTCAACAGTTGCAATCGGATAAAAAACTAAAAGAACGTCACATAGAAATGAATACGAGAATTGATAACAACAACAATAATAATAGATGAATTATTGTTATATTTAATTGTTTTCAATTTCATTAAGGACATTATCATTATACATTTATATTACACAACAAAATCAAGTTTTAGTGATGTGTCCTTGTAGCTATTTAAAATACAAACTCAAATTTACTAATACGAAGAGAAGATAAAATAATCATTATTTAGAAGCTCAAAATATTAAATATATAATTGCATAAAACTCTTAAAAGCAGAAAAATAAAAGCGTTCTGACTTCTTATCATTATGAAGCAAATAAAGCATTGAATCCATGTTACCATAAAACAACACACGTGAGTTAATTATCATTAAAATTTAACAACACACAATTGAATATCGCTTAAATAGCAAGATCTATACGTTCAAAACGAGTTATGTAAGAGGAATCTGCATTGTCATACTTTCATACAATACATGTCATTTGGTTGTTACAACACTTAGCAATGCACCACACAAATGCACGTTGGCCTAGGACTAGAACAAACTTATCAGAATGCAAGCTAGTTCAACGTATCCTTAATGGCATCAAAATACAGATCCATGCAGTGAATCAGCTCATCGCCGTCAAATACTTTAAACTCTGCGATGAACTGTCCTCTAAATAGATTTCCACCAGGCATGTCCCCATGCAGGTCGTAGTTGTAGCGAACAGACTTGTTTTGCTGCAACACAGTCAGACACATAATATTATATAAAAAAATAAATACTTCAATTCGTGGCGGACATTAAATTTAGAGCAGACCAAGCCAACCCTGTATGTGCCTTTTTCGACGAAAGAAGCATGACCAACTAGAGACCGGGATATGTAATTGTGGTAAACACCGATTAAAAAGCTGGACACGATTCTTGATTGAGATAGAGTTGCGGTGTGTGAGGAGGGGCGGGGCGGGGCGGGGAGGGGAAGGAGGGGGAAAGGGAAGGGAATGGTGGCTGTTCCTTTGCCGAGAAATCGCTCACTCGCGAGTGTGCTTAGCATGGGATGATCAAGAAAACGAGAGAAGATTGGAAGGGATGAAGGGTAGTATTGGGACGTTACCTACCAGGACCGTCGGGAACCGGTCGTTTCCAGGGCGAACCATTCGGCCCAAGCCTACGTTTGGGTTGACCGGTCCCTTAGACCCGCCTTTTCTTGGCAGGGTTTGGTGGGGGAGATTTGGAGTCAGCATAGGTGCGGTTGATTGTACGTTTCTTCGCATTTGGAGGGAATGATGCACTGGTTCCAATGCTGGCGATTGGTCTTGGATGACGGTCGCGGCTGGTCGGATAAAAACGACACTGGGAGCGAACCTCAGGATGGTAGTGTGTTCTAAGGGTTCGGTAGAATTTACGGGAGATGGAAGTAATATGCTCTTGGAGCATGGGGAATCCGATATCCTGGTGAAGCCAGTGTATTGGTGTTGATTTGGGAGAATGTGTAACGGTTCTTAAGGCACGATTTTGTAATGGTTGGAGGGAGTTCATACTGGACCTAGCCTGAAGCGCCAGTCCAGATGGCGCAAGCGTATGTGATGCAAGGCCGTTTCATCTTTAAACATCAATCAAGTCCATTGCAGCACGAAATATGGCTCGATGGCGCGTCTTTCAACGACTAATACGTTTCCTAGCATTTTTTGATGCCTGATTGGTCCAAAACAATCACGATGAATCGCATCTCGAGCAACGCCATTTCATAAAACCAGCTTTTGGTCCATAGAGTTATGTGTGCCACAATTGTTATACTTTTTGTATTCCTATTGGTAGTTTAAGCCGCTTCAAGTGAAAGTTACTTACAGGTTCAAAATCGCATGCGTGTGGTAGTCCTCCTTCGGCAAAGAAAGGGTCGATGAAGGGGTGACCCTTCATGATAGTTTCACAAAGTTGTGGGTACTTAAACCCAAAAAACTGCACACGATTAATGCCGCCACTTCTATAGAAGTTTGCCCCTGCCTGAAGAAGAGATAATAAAACAAAATATCATTACTTAGTTATAACGGCGTGGATAAAGAAGTTTCCCCGTCGGGGTGTTCCGCGGCTCGTAAACAGATGCCAGACAAGACATAAAATTAAAACTTAATTTCAATCTCATAAGCAAGGCTGCTAGGTCCTAGCCACGAACAACGATTGATTTGTTATTGTAGTTAATAGTGTCGCGCAGGAGTCACTGATATTTTCGTACGAAAAAATAAATTGAGATAGGCCTTGAAAGCCATACGGAAGTAAGTGTTGCCCTGGGCTCTAGGCCACAATACAGTTTTCAAAGGTACATAGGCCCTTGGCACTCACATCGAAAATTTTAACACTACATATTGTCTGCCTTGGACTTCTACGTCAGCAATATCCACATTAAAAGAGTTTGGTTTATGCCAAAATATTTAACCGTATTTAATATTTTGTGGTTTCACGTGTTTAGTCTCCAAGTGCTGTTCACTTTTAGTAGAAAGTAACGTGGTTAAATTATTGAATAAGTTCAATCGTTTACCTCAAAGTCAGTGGGAATGGTAGTAACCAAACCCCTCAAAAACGACTTGCGGTTTGTTACAGCGCGAGATAGGGAGTTGTGAGACTTGCCCAAAGGAGAAACTTCTTTATCAACATTCTGTTAATTGTGTTGTTGAGAGTAGTTTTGAGCCAGCTGATTCGAAGGGATTGTCTCGTACTTTTAACACTGTGTCGGTGTTCTGCAGCCCCTATGCCAAATTTCGTGCTGGTAGCCGGATTTGCAATGTTCGTGTGTTTTTTTTTCCTTTACTGCCCTCACTTTAAAGCTATTTACAAACGAAGATAATATTATAATTTCCAACTTACGTTGTTAAAAAATATAATCTACAATATAATGCATATTCTTATTTCTTCACTCTCTTACTAGCTACAGTAAAAAAAAATGATTGAATGTAGAGAACAAAGCTGAATCATTAATGTTTAGATTCGGGCAAATTAACACTAAGATCTAAATAACATTGTGGTTTATCTGCAAAACTGCTGGGCAAACTACTTCCCAGTAGTCCATGGAACAAGCGTAAAATCATTTCAAATCCGGAGACCAGCACCAAGATTTAGAAGCAGGTTAAAGACGTATTTTAGAATGTTATTTTTACGTGGGACACGCATGGTAGCAAATAAAGTCCCCTGTCATGGCGTCCACAAGATGGCCGCCAAAATTATCCTTAAAATTGCTATAACTCAAGAAGTAATCATCAGATTTGGATACACCAGGTATTATTTTGTTCGGTTTTTAATGCTCTTCAAAAATTGTCCTTAGACATTTTACCGTTAATACAATAGTTTAAATTATATTTATATATTATTACAATGAATTGCAATAATAGCACTTTTTGGTATATATATATCATTATTTATACGTAGAATTCGCTAGAATGTCATAAAAGTTTCAGACTATACTGAAATAACGCCAATAAGTCCAAAATTAAGTCCCGATTCGAAATTTTTGTAACTTTTTAATTAATTAATTAATGAAATTAAGCATTAATTAAATTCCAATCAAAAGTATCTTATTCACGTACCAAAGTCACGTAGTGTGTCACACAAGAACAAAATGACCACAATAAACTTAAAAAATATTGATTCCAAAAATTATTTCTAATCACTTTTCTATTAATTAAATTAATTCAATTAATTAAAAATTATGACAATAATCTCAATTAATTTTTAAAATTAACACAATGTGGTCGACCTTGGTATCATTTTAAAGCTAGTTTTGAGACGAATAAATGTAATGAAAAAAATAATTAATTAAATTAATTTATCACCGAATTAACTACATTTTAGTTAAATTATCTCACTTTTGACATATGTCTTGTTATGTTTACCTAAAACTCGATCGATCGTCATAAAATTTTACCACTTTACTAACATAATGCCAATGAATCCAAAATGCCATGCCACGAAACAAAATTCTTATAACTTACCGATTAATTAAGTAAATAATTGAAGAAATTCTTTAATCTCAATAATTGTTGTTTACAACCACGTAGCACATACAAAATGCCAACAGGAGTATCAAATATAAACAATGCAAGTATAATTTTGAAAATAAATAATCCCAAAATTAAGTTCATGCTACTACTTTCCCGTTAATTGAATCGACCACAAATTTATTTTCCCGTAAAATAAGCTTGCAAATGGTTCCTAGTTTGGCCGAGTTAATTTTACACAACAAATGGTGATTAAATCAATTAATTACACTAATGCATTATTTCAATAACGGGAAAGAAGCTTGAACTTCATTTCGGGACTATTTATTTTTTAAATTATACTCGCATTGTTTATAATTGATACTTATGCTGGCTGGCATTTTGTATGTGCTACGTGGTAATAAACAACAATTATTGAGATAAAAGAATTTCTTCAATTAATTACTTAATTAATCGGTAAGTTATAGGAATTTGTTTCGTGACATGACATTTTGGATTCACTGGCATTATGTTAGTAAAATGGTATAATTTTATGACGATCGATCGAGTTTTAGGTAAACATAACAAGACATATGTATAAATTAATTGAATTAACACTGTTCTTAGGTGAGAAATATGTTTGTAATTATGTTGCAATATTTCGAAAAGTTTCACTTTTCTTCTACAGGCAGACATTTACAAAAATACAAACATCTGAACAAACAATAACCACAGCTATGTGGATGAAAAATTAATTGATGAAATGAAAAAAGTGAAACTTTTCGAAATATTGCAACATAATTAAAAACTTATTTTCTCACCTAAGAACAGTGTTAAGTTCAATTAATTTATAAATATCATTTACCTGTTCTACTAAAGTTTCTTTTGAAATAACAAGACATATGTCAAAAGTGAGATAATTTAACTAAAATTTAATTAATTCAATGATTAATTAATTAATTAATCAATTTTTTCATTACATTTATTCGTCTTTAAACTAGCTTTAAAATGATACCAAGGTCACCACATTGTGTTAATTTTAAAAAAATTATTGAGATTATTGTCATTATTTTTAATTAATTAAATTAATTAAATTAATAGGAAAGTGATTGGAATTAATTTTTGGAACCAATATTTTTTAAGTTCATTTTGGTCATCTTGTTCTTGTGTGATACACTACGTGACTTTGGTACGTGAATAAGATACTTTTAATTGGGATTTAATTAATGCTTAATTTCATTAATTAATTAATCAAAAAGTTACAAGAATTTCGTTTCGGGACTTAAAATTTTGGATTTATTGGCGTTATTTTAGTATAGTCTGAAAATTTTATGACAATCTAGCGAATTCTACGTATAGGCCTAAATAATTATATATATACCAAAAAGTGCTATAATTGCAATACATTGTAATAATATATAAATATAATTAAAACTATTGTATTCACGGTAAAATTTCTAATGACATTTTTTGTAGAACATTAAAAACTAAATAAAACAATACCTGGTTTATCCAAATCTGATGATTACTTCTTGAGTTATAGCAATTTTAAGGCTATTGTACCGCCTCTGGCCGATAATTTGAAAGTCGAAGAAACTTGCCTGAAAAGTTTGCTGAATGAAAAAAGGCCTTTAAAATGTCAGAAAAAAAAATGTGAATTTTTTGGGCGGGACATAACCTCGCTTTTGGAAATTATATTTAGATTTTTGGATAAAAGTGTGATAAACAAGACTAGTTCAAAATTAAATTTAGAGAATCGGTTTTCTGGACACAGTTTCTAAACACCTTTAGCTACAACTTGACTATAGCTAAAATAGTTTTCTGAAAATAACAGTTGGTGTACGTTTTTTTTTGTCAAACGGTACAAAACTCGAATTTGTACCGTTTGACAAAAAATTCGTACACCAACTGTTATTTTCAGAAAACTATTTTAGCTAGGCCTATAGTCAAGTTGTAGCTAAAGGTGTTTAGAAACTATGTCCAGAAAACCGATTCTCAGAATTTAATTTTGAACTAGTCTTGTACATCACACTTTTGTCCAAAAATCTAAATATAATTTCCAAAAGTGAGGTTATATCCCGCCCAAAAAATTCACAATTTTTTTTCTGTTATTTTAAAGGCCTTCTTTCATTCAGCAAACTTTTCAGACATGTTTCTTTGACTTTCAAATTATCGGCCAGAGGCGGTACAATAGCCTTAAGAACAATTTTGGCGGCCATCTTGTGGACGCCATGACAGGTGACTTATTTGCTACCATGCGTGTCCCCCGTGAAAATAACAATCGAAAATATGTCTTTTACCTGCTTCTAAATTTTGGTGCTGGTTTCCGGATTTGAAAATAATGTTCCTATAGTTTTAGCAACTTGTTCCACGGACTACAGGTGTTAATGGCATTTTTCTGAACAACGAAAATAAATAACAGATCACTCCCATTCTTCAAGTACAATGAAAGAAACACGTACCCTGAAAATCCAACATTTATTAACTCTTTCTTAAGCTTTATTTCAATCGAATTTTCTGGGTTTTAGTTGAATATTTGAATATTATAAACTAAAATCTTTCTTAATTTTTACTTTTGATTGCAAGCAAAGAAATAATATTAAAATTTAAAATATTTAAACATGCATTGAATTGTTTCGAAAATTCGATCCTTCCAAAAGCAGTGTTGGGTAACTTTCTATATGAATCAATAATTTACGAACTTAGTATTTCTCTTTAAAATTATAATTCTACATGTCAAACGAAACTGGAGTAAAACATAAGAAAATATCAGTTCAATATATCAAAAATTGCTTCTTCATCATAGTGACCAAATGACTGCCACCAAACCCTACCAGGACTATTATAGGACTACTGCCAATAGTATTGTCAGAAGACTTCATCCAATATCAACCATCGAATTACCCGAATTTAGAAATATATTTTGAAATAGGGTTGTCAACCGTATTAACTTTATCAGAATAGTCCTGAGACCTTGGACCAGATGGCAGAACTAACTCATTCAGTACATCAGGACAGTATAATGTACTAAATTGGCAAAAACATCTCTCTGCCACAATGCATATATAGTTTAATATTCACTGTCTTAACTTTTTTATTATTAAATTTAAAAAAAATATTAACGATTTTATTTAATTTTTCAACAATGTAAGACCTAATTGAGAGATGTGTTTTGTGCTATTAAGTGAAACAAGGGTTGTTCCTCAACCACCGCATTCACTTGCCAACGTAAAAATGTATGCCAAATGAATTGTAATTCATATCCAATATTGTAGTTATTATACACGAAAAGTCCCTCCCCCCCCCCATACTACAGGTCCTGAGTTCCATTACTATAACGCAAACCTATCACGAAACGGAAATTCGAAAATGTGGCTTATATGTACTATGTAGTTTAGTAAGAACTACGTTCCGGAACTTTATTTCCAATATCATACATACAATTTAAATACACAGCACTTATAATAAATAATTTGATAAAAAATCTCATACATGACTTACTGACTTACTTTTAGCCTTATAAGCCACTTTTATTATTATGCACAGCGTTTTGTTAGATATTACTAAAATATAAGATCATTCCGCTCGATTTTAATATTGGCGGTAATCTTTCCTCTTACCGACATTTGACGTTTTCCTAGTTCAAACTTAATGACGCTGCTGTGGAAAACATTACCTGGGTAAAGTTGAGATGTTTATGGATCGCAATATCAACATCGACATGGAAGAATCTCCCTCTATTACTATAGCTAATCTTCGTCACCTTGAATTCAAAAGGGAGAGGAGCGGGCACCTTGCAATAACGGACTGCCTTCAAGATCAACCTAAACTTATCCTAAAGAAGTGTGAGAGAGAGAGAGAAAATATTATCTGCAACACCATGAAAGTATTTATAACGACGACATGATAGTAATTTTTCAAAGAATATATATTTTATTATTTATACATACACATTACTATTATGTTTCATATATATAAATGTCATTCGACAAAGAAGAAAGAAGAAAGAAGAAAGAAGAAAGATGAAAGAAAAAAGAGAAAAGGAAAAGGGAAAAAGAAAAAAGAAAAAAGAAAAAAGAATATATGCAAGTAAAATTAAATTCTCACTTCCAATGACTTGAACTATAGTGGTACCGTATTTTTTCATATCTCTTTAAAGTATATAGATTAACTTTTTATATCGTTTTCATATCCAGAACACAAGACATTTTGTACTCGAAAACTCACCGCATTAGAGGGGAGAAACACACAGCAGAGAACAAGCCCAACAAAACACAGAAGTCTTCCCAATTTGGCCATATATACGCCTTACTGAACATAACTTTAAAACATTGACTTCGGTGGTAGAATGATACTGTGATCGAATTCGTCCACTATTTATATACACTCTAAAGTTGTTCCGAAGCAAGTGAGCAGATGCAGACGTCACTTACGGATGAATTATAACCAATCGGCGGCCCCCAATTAAATATACTGATCGCTCATTGGCCCGTCATGACGGAGCGCATCAGGGATTGCTACGTGGACACTTTTCCTACTTACATGATTAATTGCATATCGTTTCAAAACCAATTAAAGCTTTTGTAGAATAATTACAAACAACCAACTTCAGCACCACTTGGGACAATACGTATTAAATGCATCATCTCATCTATATATTATTGTTCGCAAACAGAGCACCAAGCTACGGTGCGGAATTTTATGCAATTTGCAGCACTTCTATAGGGCAGATTTTATTCATGCAGCGATGTATAGATGCGGACATCCTTGCAATGTCGAGGTGGATATTCAAGCAGAACAGATGCATCAGTTCTTGTTATCCCACTGTCCAAGGTTGATCATTTGAATAGTTGACCATCGTGTTCTCTACTTCCTTTATGCTTTAATTATTGTCTCCACTTGGGACAATACAGGTATCTGTCATTATGTCATAACTGTCACGTGATACACATATTATGTAACTTAAATAATTGTCAGGTGGTGTATTACTAGAATTTTGCCGCAGGTATAAGGAATTTCAACCCCTCTTTACCCCACCACCATCATTGCACAGGCGGAGTGCACAAAAGGTTGATCGTATCTATCTTACAGTTCCTCGAACCCTTATTATAATGATCTCTTAACCCTCCAAAGAAACTAGGAAAACGCCAATGTAGTTGCTAGACGAGTGAACGAGCCATATGTAGAGTAACCGGATTCATAACTGATGTCTTCCCAATGTGTCTATGTCAACGCTTTATTGAAGATGATTTTGTCACTTTGATTATGGTAAAAGCAATGTACTGCGATAGAATCACCCACTACTAATATATACAAACTAAAAAGAACGTCACCTTATAAGTGTGGTCGGTAAGATGTAAATAATGTCACTAAATTGTAATGGCAAACAATAGGTCATGTTAATCACAATCCAACATAATTTCAGGATATGTGGTAATCAACGACTGCTCAGTCCATATTTTATATTGTCCAACTCCACATGGATGAATTCTGATACGACAAGTCACATAGATATAAATGGAGTAAAAATTAGCAGTTGCTTGACATAAGTGTCCTTGTTGGAGGAAGACAGGTTATATTTTTGTATTGAAAATAAAAACATCATGATACTTGTAATTAATATTTCAATGATTTATTTTATTATAAAAAAATCAAGTATAAAATTATATTCACAAGTCATTCAATATTTGTGGACAATATTATTAATTATTATAAATATTTTTTGATCGGTCGTGTAGTGGCAAGAGAATGAAGGGTTGATTTCAAAAACAGCCTATGCTATTCCCGAGCTCCGGCGGTATTTTACTGAAATCAACGGTACCTGTCACCAACCACCATGCAGTGCAAGGACGCTGTCCATCGCCCAACTCTGGCACACATCTGATTTTTAGTTATAGGTGCTTCGCACCAGGCACTAAAAATACTAGGGGAGAGGCTTCGAGCCCCACGACCATTCCTCAAAACAGACGAAATATCTTTTATGTCCAAAAAGCACATTTTTCAGGAGATCAATTAAACTTCATACCATCCGTAAAAGTTGTATTAAATTTCCAATTTTGAGTTTTTAATGTGTATCTTGCCAATAATTGTTATTTCTGCTGTGACATTTTGCCATAGTACTTCCCAGAAAGCCAAAAAAAAAACAAAAAAACTCCGGACATTGGTTGTTTTTGTCACCTACTTTACCATTTAACCTTCAACGCCGAAAAAAATAAAAATAAAACAATTGACATTGGTTGTTTTTGTGATAAATCTGTTGTTTTTCAAGCTTTAACGTGTGACATAAGTTGTTTTTGCCAGAAATTTTATTATAGTATTATTCCCAGTGAAAATACGAACTTTTGGATGGTATGGGCTCGAAATCGGTAATTTTGGACATTGGCTGTTTTTGAAATCAACCCTTCGATTAAAATACACCTTTTACACTACACAGTACGTGATCAAATGAGTAAGATCAATATCAAACATCTACGCCTACATGATCCAGTGATATCTCGACAGTTAGACCATGAACACCAAACTGAATTCTCCCTTCCCCGGAAACCAGTTAACGCCAAAATATAAAGCAAAAATATAAAGTGTCAGGGGTAGAGTGGGTGAACGCTCTGCCCTAAGACACACATATACCGCTGATTAGAGCAGACGGAGGGTTTGAGAGCTAGTGTAACGGCTTCGTTCTCCTCGACGTCTACTCGGCAGTCCAGGTAAGTAAAGGAACCTATAGGACTATAAAGGTAACACCGTCCTTTCATATGGGACGTAAAGCCGTTGGTCCCCTTGGTACTTTTCGAAAAGAGTAAGCTACGTGCCGGTACCTTGTTTCCCCTCCTCCCTTCTATTCATACTTCATCCTCATCTGTCACCAAATCATCGTCTCGAGTAGCCATAGTGCATTAATATGAGACGTTACGCAATATCAAATAAAATAAAATTTAAATTCGGCTACTCATTTTTGGGGCAGTGACGAAATTATCGCGTTGACTGATATAATAATTATTATAAATATTTTTCTCTACACTCAATCGATAATATTTTTAATGGATAATGATATGCCACTTCAAAACGGACAAACAATTGTTTGTTTTGTGATTTTTATTGCGTGTCACATTGTAACTTGACCTTTAGCTACTCAAGCCAATAGATCTGACGGTGACATTCCGTATCACGTACAATAGTAAAAAAAAAAAAAAATAATAGGATTAATAATTATTGCACTACCAATAGACTAATAAGTGTGGAATAATTACAAACATCCTACTGCTTACCACAGGGACAATATGTATTTCATGTATCATGGCATCCGTGTATAAGTGATCACATACAGAACCAAGCTAACATGCGGTATTTCATAATTACACCACTTCTATGGGGCAGATTGCATTCATGCAGCGATGTAAAGATGCGGACATCCTTGCAATGTCGAGGTGGATATTCAAGCAGAACAGATCATCAGTTCTTTTCATCCCACTGTCCAAGGTTGATCATTTGAATGGTTTACTATTGTGTTTTCCACTTTCCGGTTTAATTGTCTCAACTAGATCCAATACAGCCTTAAAGGTATTAAATCTGTCACCTGATACACGTACATAATATTACGTAACTCATATTGAATTCGAATGTGTAATTTAAAAACTCTCATTAAGTTTTAAAATTAATGTTCTGGGATAATCTTCCTTTTATATTCACTAAATATACACAATATCAACGAAACGAAATTTTCCCCTAGTCATGTATTAATCAAATGTTGAAAAAGAAAAAATATATTATAGTGCATTATATTTTACTTTATATGTATACATATACTAACATATTATACAAATGCAAAAGTAAAGTTGATTCTAAATTTATAACTTTTTTCATTGAAAGTTAGGGTGAGTTCACTAAGGTTGTTAAATAAAAATTTTGTTATGTAAAATGATGATGTTTTACCTGGTAAATATTTGGATCAGTGATGCGAAAACTTCAGTTTCACTTACATTATCCCAAGATAAATAGCTCGGGTGTTTTTTTTGTCTGTTTGTTCGCTCTCTACCGGACAAACGGCATATCTGATCTTGATGAAAATTTAAGGGCACTTCCGAAATCTCTGAACTTAGACCTCCCACGTTTTTGGGTACAATCGAAGAAATATTTCTCATGAACATCGTATGTACTATTTGGGTAAACCCGTGGGTAAACCTTTACTTTGTGGATAAAATCCACCGCCATCTAGAGGACCTTGACATAATTTCCTTGGGAAAACTATTTTAACTCTTTGGTAATAAATAATACACTGCTTCTTCGATAGTATTTTGATTCCTTCTAGGTGGCAGTGCATAGTGGCCAGAAACTTCGTGTGACTTTTCGTTGCCATGGTAATGAAACTTTTGTTAAAATATAATTTCAATCTACACTACTTTTTTTTTAAGCGAGCGAAGCGAGCGTTTCCATTTGACTCTGCCGGAAAAAATAGTCACTGGTTTTGTTTTTTTTTGTTTGTTTGTTTGTTTGTTTGTTTGTTTGTTTGTTTTTGTTTTTTTTTGTATGTCTCGCGATAACGTTCGAACGGAGGCTCGGATCGAGTTGAAATTTTCACCATCCGCAAGCTTTGTTCTCGATTGAATGCCATTAGTTTTGTGGCAAAATCGTTCAAAAAGTTAAAAAGTTACATTAAAGTTAATCGAAAGTTTTTTTTTTCAAACTTCACGGCGACAAAATCTGAGATGGCCAAATCATTTAGAATGTCCGTCCGGTCACGAATATGTAAATTTTATTTTGATCCGATAAGTAGTGTAGATGGAAATTGCATTATAACAAAGTACGGTTACCATGGCAACGGAAAGCCGTGCAGCTTTTTTGGCTCATGATAGCGGTCGAACGGAGGCTCGGATCGAGTTGAAATTTTCACCATCCGCAAGCTTTGTTCTCGATTGAATGCCATTAGTTTTGTGGCAAAATCGTTTAAAAAGTTTAAAAAGTTACATTAAAGTTAATCGAAAGTTTTTTTTTCAAACTCAACGGCGACAAAATCTGAGATAGCCAAATCATTTAGAATGTCCGTCCGGTCACGAATATGTTAATTTTATTTTGATCCGATAAGTAGTGTAGATGGAAATTACATTATAACAAAAGTAACGTTGCCATGGCAACGAAAAGACGCGCGAAGTTTCTAATGCACTGCCACCTAGAAGTAATCAAAATACTTTCGAGGAAGCAGTCTATTAATTGTCAACAAAGAGTTTAAAAAGTTTTCCCAAGGAGTCAAGGTCCTCTAGATGGCGGTGGATTTTAAAGTAAAGATTTAAACACGGGTTTACCCAAATACCTTGGCAATAATAAATAATACTGGAAACGCGAACGTCGAAAATTTTAAAATTTAAAAAAATGTGCAATGTGGGTCTAGCTATAGCACGTGCTCGCTTATCAACGCGTCCAACTGAGCGTTTCCTAGTATTATTATTGCCACCAACAACAAGTTACCTCCACAAGTGCGACATAGGCATAACATATAATGAACTAAATTCTAAACACAAAAATAAAAATAATTATCAAAATAGACTTTATCGGATCAAAATAAAATTAACATTTTCGTGACTGTACGAACATTCTAAATAATTCGTCCACCTCAGATTTTGTCGCCGTTTAGTTAAAAAAAAAACTTTCGATTAACTTTAATGTAACTTTGTAACTTTTTGAACGATTTTGCCACAAAACTAATGGCATTCAATCCAGATCGAAGCTTGCGGATGGTACAAATTTTAACTCGATCCGAACCTCCGTTCGAACGTTATGGCGAGACATACAAACAAACCAAAAAAAAAAAGCAGTGACTATTTCGTCGGGAAGAGTCAAATGGAAACGCTCACTTCCTTTGCTTAATCAGCAAAAAAAGAAAAGTAATTGGATGGTGCCATTAACTCCGATGTGCCACAGCCCTCTGAACTTCATGAAATCAATCGTGTCCAACAGACTAAACCAAGTCCATACCCCAACTCCAAGCGTCTAGCGTTCCATGCACAACTTGCTGCCAGCCCCTCCGACAGTGCGATACTCCCGTGTGCTTCCAGGTTTTTGTAATGCATATGTTTCAAAGCCAGACACAAAATTGCCGTCATGTCCCGGGGAACACGTTGATAAGTGAGCACGTGCTAAAGCACCCACAATGCAATTTTTTAAAATTTAAAATTTGCGACGTTTGCTGCTCACGGGGCCATGTTTCCAATATTATTTACTAGGAAACGCTCAGTTGGACGAGTTGATAAGCGAGCACGTGCTGTGCTTGAGCTAGACCCAATTATTTATTATTGCCAATGTATTTGGGTAAACCCGTGGGTAAACCTTTACTTTGTGGATAAAATCCACCGCCATCTAGAGGACCTTGTCATTATTTCCTTGGGAAAACTATTTATACTCTTTAATAACAAAAAATACACTGCTTCCTGGATAGTATTTTGATTACTTCTAGGTGGCAGTGCATGGTGGCCAGAAATTCGTGCGAATTTTCGTTGCCATGGTAATGTTACTTTTGTTAAAATGTAATTTCCATCTACACTACTTATCGGACCAAAATAAAATTGACATATTCGTGACCGGACGGACATTCCAAATGATTTGGCCATCTCAGATAACGTCACCGTTTAATTTAAAAAAAACTTACGACTAACTTTAATGTATCTTTGTAATTTTTTGAACGATTTTGCCACAAAACTAATGGCATTCAATCCACATCGAAATTTGTTGATGGTCCAAATTTTAACCTGATCTGAATATTCGTGTGACCGCTATCATGAGCCAAAAAAGCTTTAGCTTCGTGCGACTTTTCGTTGCCATGGTAACGTAACTTTTGTTAAAATGTAAGTTCCATCTACTCAACTTATCGGATCAAAATAAAATTAACATATTTGTGACCGGACAGACATTCTAAATGATTTGGCCACCTCAGATTTTGTCGCCGTTAAGTTTGAAAAAAAAAACTTTCGATTAACTTTAATGTAACTTTGTAACTTTTTGAACGATTTTGCCACAAAACTAATGGCATTCAATCCAGATCGAAGCTTGGGATGGTTCATATTTTAACTCGATCCAAACCTCCGTTCGAACGTTATGGCGAGTTATATAAAAAAACAAAAAAAAGTGACTATTTTTTCCGGCAGAGTCAAATGGAAACGCTCCCTTTATTATTGCCAAGGTATTTGGGTAAACCTTTACTTTGTGGATAAAATCCACCGCCATCTAAGGGACCTTGACATCATTTCCTTGGGAAAACTATTTTAACTCTTTGGTCTTTGGTTGGCTTCCTCGATAGTATTTTGATTACTTCTAGGTGGCAGTGCATAGTGGCCAGAAACCTCGTGCGACTTTTCGTTGCCATAGTAACGTTACTTTTGTTTAAATATAATTTCCATCTACATACTTATCGGATCAAAATAGAATTAACATATTCGTGACCGGACGGACATTCTAAATGATTTGGCCACCTCAGATTTTGTCGCCGTTTAGTTTTAAAAAAAACTTTTGATTGACTTTAATGTAACTTTGTAATTTTTTGAACGATTTTGCCACAAATTAATGGCATTCAATCCAGACGAAGCTTGCGGATGGTCCAAATTTCAACTCGATCCGAACCTCCGTTTGAACGTTATGGCGAGACAAAAAATTAAAAAAAATAAACATTGTCTATTTTTTCCGGCAGAGACTAATGGAAACGCTCGCTTCGCTCGCTTTATTATTGCCAAGGTATTTGGGTAAACCCGTGGGTAAACGTTTTCTTTGTGGATAAAATCCACCACCATCTAGAGGACCTTGACATCATTTCCTTGGGAAAACTATTTTAACTCTTTGGTAACAAAAAAAACTGCTTCGTCGATAGTATTTTGATTGCTTCAAGGTGGCAGTGCATAGTGGCCAGAATTTTCGTGCGACTTTTCGTTGCCATGGTAATGTTACTTTTGTTAAAATGTAATTTCCATCTACACTACTTACCGGATCAAATAAAATTAACATATTTGTGACCGGACGGACATTCTTAATGATTTGGCCACCTCAGATTTTGTCGCCGTTTAGTTTGAAGAAAAAAAAACTTTCGATTAACTTTAATGTAACTTCGTAAATTTTTGAACGATTTTGCCACAAAACTAATGGCATTCAATCCAGATCGAATCTTGCGGATGGTCCAAATTTCAACTCGATCCGAACCTCCGTTCGAACGTTATGGCGAGACATACAAAAAAAAGTGACTATTTTTTTCCGGCAGAGTCAAATGGAAACGCTTGCTTCGCTAGCTTAAAGATTGATAAAATTTATTTATGTCGCGTCTATCATGATTTTCTATTTTTTTAATAAGGTACGTAGTTTGAACAGTATGGTTCTAGGTTGATGCCATATTAACGGCTGTACGACCCATCGGGAACGCCCCACTCACCGCCACACTATACGTGTCTGAATGTCATTGGCAGGGATCGATGAATCTAGAAATA
Organism: Sweltsa coloradensis; assembly: GCA_024449915.1. NCBI lineage: Eukaryota > Metazoa > Arthropoda > Insecta > Plecoptera > Chloroperlidae > Sweltsa > Sweltsa coloradensis. Next base: position 673,673 of record JAMZAV010001055.1, on the reverse strand, counting down.
AACAAGGGGGCAGTGGCTGTAATGCAGCTGTAATGCAATAATATTATGTGGTGGCAACAATCAAATCTAGTAATACACATAGATTCTGATTGATTGTTTGAATTTTTTGAGATCCGTCTTGTTGTATTGTTATAATTGTTATAAATACCTTGCCCAGTCCCTTATAATTAAGCATTTATCGATAGGGCCTACTACTTTGGTACATGCTATTTTGAATGTGAAAAACATAACAAATGTCAAAAAAACAATTATTTTAAGAATCGCTACAATGAAAATGTTTTCATTTTGGGTGTCTATAATATTATGGAAATGTTCATTTTGGGAAAATAAAGTTTAGGACCACTTCACAATAACTCGCACTACTTGGAGGATACTCAATTAAATAAGGGAAGTTTTATACCACTAATACCAGATCAAAATATTTTGTAGAAGTTAGTATTACCAAGCTTAGTATAGGGATGGAGGAATGCCGAAATGGAATCCGTGAATCACGCCGATATGGAAATTGTTGTTCGAAATCACATGTCCGTCAAGAGACCTACGTCGACTCTTGCAGGGGCTTGCTAATCTGCAAGTTATTGTGTTGGCGTCTTCATTTACTGCATCGAGTGTGATAATCGGCGCCGACTTTCATTGAAAAGGTCGAGGTGCAATCTGTTTCGGCTTTAGTGACTATAGGCTGCGATGGTCAAAGTTAGTTGAAAAAGTATCTAAGATAGAAGATAGAATAATTCTTTTGCGTATCTAAGATAGAAGATAGAATAATATGTTTGTATGAAATTATAAAAAATAGAAGATAAAATATAGTCCAAAAAATTGGCAGATAGAAGATAGAATATAAAAGATACTTTTTAGAATACCTATCATTAAATTTATTGGGCCATCAAAGTCCAACTCGCAACCTTCTCGTGGTTTGGCCCGTGAGTAGGGGAGCTTTACTCCCTGAAACTAATAGCGAGCTCTGGGTCGTCGTCGGGTATTACCAGCTCTGGGTCTCTATATTATGCTAAGTATAGAGATGTAGGAATGCCAAAATTGTGACCACGCCGATTAATAAACAAATAATCTTTTTAAGAATGGACTGTCATTATGGTGAGTTTTATACACTAAAACCAGATTTAAATATTAAGTATATGTAACTAGTACTATGCTAAGTATAGGGATGTAGGAATGCCGAAATTTTGACCACGCCGATCTATAGAAGTGTATGTCGTAATCTTGAATCACGCCGATATAGAAATTGTTTTGTCGAAAACACATGTCAAAGCCGTCGATCGAGGTAGGAGGCAGGCCGGGGTATCAGCACCGAGGGGGATTGTTGGCGAGATCGGGTCGCGTCAGTTCGGATGGCGTCGGGCTATGAGGGCTTTGGTGGGCTATCTTGACTTTCGTTGCCCGGTGTTGGCTTCAGTTACTCCGTCGTCATGTTAGGTATCTATTGGAAACTATAAACGGTCTCCATGAAATTCGAAAGAAAGGGCGCCATAATGATGGTTATTGTGTTAACGTCTTCAGTTACTACATCGAGTCTGATAATCGGTATCGACCATCAGTAAAATGTCGAGGTGCAATCTGTTTCGGCTTAAGTGACTTTAGGTAGCTTCAATATAGTTTAATAAGTTTAGTTAATAAATTGAAGCTTTCAAAAATGTTGTAATAGAATATAGCAATAGAAAGTGTATAGTATTAATTGTTATTTCTTTTTCAGATAGTGGTCGTAAAAGTATTGATCGAAAGAACACAGAGAGTTGCTTTACTACAGTGTGTCTCCAATGGGACTACGTATGCAGGTACGCCAAGTGCTCCAAGTCCTATATTTACCCTGTCGACCGGACGTGTCGTAGACTTCTTGTTGTGGTCTATCTTGGAAATAAATAAATAACCTATACATAACAGTTACAATATGATGTAATTATAACAATGGATGAAAATATGTCTCAACCGAGGATTGATCCCAGGCCCTCTGGCTTAACGTACCGATGTTCTACAATAACCATAAATGCAACACGACAAATAGGCCTATCAAACAAACATATTTCCTAATAATGGATTGTCATTGTGGTAAGTTTAATACCACTAGCACCGGATCTAAATATATTTAGTATAGGGATGTAGGAATGCCGAAATATTTGACCACGCCGATCTATAAAAGTGTATGTCGGAATCTTGATTCTAGCCGATGTAGAAATTGTTGTTCGAAATCACATGTCCGTCAAGCGACCTACGTCGTCTCTTGCACGGGCTTGCAAAGCTGTAGAGTTGGAAGGCCGGGATATCAACACAGCGAGGGAGGGATTGTTGGCGAAATCGGGTCGCGTCAGTTGGGATGGCGTCAAGAATGGTGGGCTGTTCTGACTTTCGTTGGCCGGTGTTGGCTTCAGTGACTCCCTCGTCATGTTAGGTATTTATTGGAAACTATAAACGGTCTTCATATGACTCGAAAAAATGGCGCCATAATGCAGGTTATTGTGTTGGCGTCTTCAGTCACTACATCGGTGTCGACTTTCAGTGGAAAGCTCCGGGTGCAATCTGTTTCGGCTTTAGTGACTATAGGTAGCTTTAATAGGTATAACCAGGTAGCAATGATTTGCAGTAGAACATTGTGATAAATTCCGTTTTTCTCTTTCAGATATGGTCTACTCCTGTGGATGAATGTTGTTCGTAGAAATGTAAATCGAAAGATCTCAGAAACTACCCAGCTAGTATGATATGAAGGGTAGTATATTACTCCCCGAACCTAGAGGTGGTACTGCGTGTTCAGGCACGGATAGCAATAGTCGAGAAAGTGTATCCCTACCGGGGATCGAACCCGGGTCCTTTGGCATTACGCTCCTAGCTACCAGCAACAAAATATTACAAAGTAAATAAATATGAAAACAAAGCCATGCCAAAGAAGTAAAAATCTTAAATATCGAATGATTTACATTATTTTAAGATGGCCTGCGGTATTGTAGTAAAAAATTATAATACAAGTGCCTCCACCGAAGAATATAAAATATATTTCCAACAAATTCATGCGCTCTTTCTTGCTTCCCACCACCTATTGCCATCTTCCACTGCTACTTCCATGCTCTTTCCATTACTCGCCTCTCTCTCCTAAATAGTTTTTATTCATGGCCACCTATTTCAATATCTCTCATTGGCATTCTTATGACTAAACTTATGCAACTGTATTTTTTCGTCATTCCCGGCACCTCCACCAAACGTTTTCAATGCTGCTTAAATAAATGTTATTTTTCGTCGATCTGTTGATTTATGTACTTCGCTTCCCAATAGGGAATTAACATAACCGTATTTCATAATTCCACTAGCTCCAGACAGCCTAAACACAAAAGAAACTTATTTTGATTGTTTTGAAATTATATATTTTTTCTCTCATTCATAAAATTAAGTTTACAGTTTTCGTAATATTTTGGCGGAAAGGAACGTTGATTTCGAAGAATATCTCGGTTATAAAAGCACGGTACATATATTGTTTGTTCTAGTATGATAAAATTAACTCTTGGAACGTAAATAATATTACATCGCTAGTTTTTGTCCGTATATTTATTACTAGGAAACGCTCAGTTGGACGCGTTAATAAGCGAGCACGTGCTATAGCCAGACCCACATTGCACATTTTTTTAAATTTTAAAATTTGCGACGTTCGCAGTCCACGGGGGCATGTTTCCAATATTATTTTTTTGGAAAGGTATTTGGGTAAACCCGTGGGTAAACCTTTACTTTGTGGATAAAATCCACCGCCATCTAGAGGACATTGATATTATTTCTTTGGGAAAACTATTTCAACTCTTTGGTAATAACAAATAATAAACTGCTTCCTCGATAGTATTTTGATTACTTCTAGGTGGCAGTGCATAGTTACCAGAATTCTCGTGCGACTTTTCGTTGCCACGGTAACGTTACTTTTGTTAAAATGTAATTTCAATCTACACTACTTATCGGATCAACATAAAATTAACATATTTGTGACCGGACGGACATTCTAAATGATTTGGCCACCTCAGATTTTGTCGCCGTTTAATTAAAAAAAAAAAAAATCGATTAACTTTAATGTAACTTTTTAACTCTTCGTCCGATTTTGCCACAAAACTAATGGCATTTAATCCAGATCGAAGATTGCGGTTGGTTCAAATTTCAATTTGATCCGAACCTCCGTTCGACCGCTATCATGAGCCAAAAGAGCTGCGCGACTTTCCGTTGCCATGGTAACGGTACTTTGTTATAATGTAATTTCCATCTACACTACTTATCGGATCAAAATAAAATTAACATATTCGTGACCGGACGGACATTCTAAATGATTTGGCCACCTCAGATTTTGTCGCCGTTTAGTTTGAAAAAAACTTTCGATTAACTTTAATGTAACTTTTTAACTTTTTGAACGATTTTGCCACAAAACTAATGGCATTCAATCGAAAACGAAGCTTGCGGATGGTCCAAATTTCAACTCGATCCGAGCCTCCGTTCGAACGTTTTCGCGAGACATACAAACAAAAAAAACAAAAAAACAAACAAAACCAGTGACTATTTTTTCCGGCAGAGTCAAATGGAAACGCTCTCCAAAAAAGTTTTTTTTATGAATAAAAATAAAAATAACAAAAAACAAAACATTAAATTGACATGTTGGACAGTTGGTGTATGAAATAAAACTATTAATCTAGTGATGAAATTGATGGACAGAAACTCTTTCTAATGGCTGGACACTAGGCACACTGATTGTATTGGCCACACAGGAAATCAAACCAGCTTCCTTAATTTTTCGTGTAGTGGCATTAGATTCGTGTGCCAGGATTGAACTGTTTTCCCAATTTATATGATGCTGGTTAAAAAAGGCTATTTTTCCACAAGATAACATCGAACTTGACATGAATAAAGATATTGAAGTAGTTAAACCTAGGATTTATAAAACGGTCTGCATTGGATACTATCCGAATCGTTCAGAAAAGATCAAACGCCTTTAAGCTCTGTATGGCATAAGAGTTGTTTTTAGTTCGTCTAATACGTTGCGCAGCATACTCACAAAGACTAAACCTATAGGGATGAGGTTTAGTCATCTATGGGAGTTATTTATTCTATACCTTGCGAATGTGATGCAAGATACATTGGTGAAACTAAGAAACCTTTGATGGTAAGAATAAAAGAACACAAGAACAATGTGAAACAACATAAGATTGATACTTCAAAAATCGCAGAACATGCGAACGAAAATCCCATCATTTATTAGTCTCAAATGACAACTAATTTTTTATTGATTGCGTTTTTGTGTAACCGGTATAATTTATTACAATTATTTATATTGAATGGGGAAACTCTTATGTGTTAAAACGTTCAGTTTGTCTTGGTTACTTGGGTGTAAAATAACTTTGTTTACTTGGAATAACGATCTGAGCTAGCCTATCCTATATTTGAGTGGACTTGAGCACGTAGAGTAGCATAATACATATTTGAGAGTAAGTGCCTTGCTGAAAAGCAATAAAAATCACATCATGTCTGAAATAATTAAATACATAAATAAACACATGTTCAAAACCAGGATGCTTAAGGCGCCAGCTATAATAAAATAAAACACCACGCGAACAATTAACTTGCAATAACTTACCAAAAACGTATACATTTTCAGAGGCTCTTTTCAAAAGACGCGAGTAAGTTTTTGGAATGTGTTTTAATCTATAGCTGTGGTCATTGTTCGTGCAGTGTTTTTATTTAAATAAAGTCCAACTCGTAGATGTTTTACAAGTAGGCAACTTAACAAGCTATCAGTAGGCCTCTATGAAAATTGCTAAATTGAAAATCGTGTAATCGTCATAAACTGTCAATTGTAATGGACAGGGGCCCGGGGACAGGGCAGCGTGTGGCTGCACAATCGGTTGTTGACGCCCCCGACTTTCATCAGAAAGAGTGATTATGTAAGCGTTTAATTGAATTGAAGTGAGGCAATTCAAACTAGCTTTTCCCGATTGGGGTTCGAACAGAGAAACTACATTTCTGTATTTTATAAATAGATGTGATAGAACACTGTAAATCAAAGAATATAGGGCGAAGATCAATCGCCAACGGAATAAGTTTAGTTTATTTCCGCTTCAGTGATGCCCCTCGCTTACTATGCTCGTCATTGAGATGATTAGTGTCTAGAACTAGAGTTGATATTTTGAAAACTTTAGTTATATTGTATTGTATCGCATCACTTGTACATAAAACCATTACTCAACTGTCAATCCTAATGAAATTAAGTATTTCGTTGTCACGGGAGAAATTCAAATTTGTATAGCATACTGTGTAATAAATACACAATCATAAATAATAACAATGTTATTCATTTCAATACACCAGAAAGTACTTCCAGGTAGGGGTTACAACTGGATAGACATTTATCTTCACATTTATGCATCTACTATAACGTTGCCGGCGATGTAAGTTGACCTTGACAGAGTTTTCGTCAAAGTAGTTAGTCGGGCACGCAATAAATCAGATAAGGCGCTGTTTGTCGGTGCGTTACCCCTCTTCGGCTTGCGTTACTGCCATGTTCTGTTGCGGTGGGGATGACTATTTGTTCACGCCTATCACCCTCCCTTCCCGCTCCCCGCAAGAGCAAATATTTCCAGCAAAGTGCGGGACAAGTTATAAGTACACCTCTTAAATACTAACAATTCCACCTACGGGAGTGTTTCCCGACTAACCAAATCGAAAATAATCTTAACGGTACATTGGTATAGCCAGTTGGTAGTTTCATGACAAATATATAACAATTTTATGGCATTTGTGGCTACAAGGTATTGTTTATTTTTTAACCGTTACAACAGCTAATACAACCATATTTTTTTGAAAATTCCTTTCATAACTTGGGTATGTGATTTTAAATTACACATTCGAATTCAAAATGAGTTACTTGTTATGTACGTTTATCAGGCGGCAGATTCAATACCTGTAAGGCTCTTTTGACCCTAGTGAGAACTATTTAAATGATCAACCTTGGACAGTGGGATGAAAAGAACTGATGCATCTGTTCTGCTTGAATATCCACCTCGACATTGCAAGGATGTCCGCATCTTACTGCATGAATGCAATCTGACCCATAGAATTGGTGGTTATTATGAAATACCGTATCTTAGCGAGGTGCTCTGTATGTGAACAATTGTACACGGATGCAATAATACTTGAAATTTATATTGTCTAAGTTGTACCGCAGTAGGATGTTTGTAAAATACCACGTGCAATTATTAATCCAAGCTGTGTAGTAAGAGGACGAGAAGGGTCTTTGTAGGATGTATATATAAATAGTGGGTGAATTCTATCGCAGTATCATGCTTTTTACCGAAGTCAAATTGTCAGAGAAATCTTCAATAAGGCGTAGATATGGCCACATTGGGAAGACTTCTGTGTTTGTTGGGCTTGTTCTCTGCTGTGTGTTTCTCCCCTCTAATGCGGTGAGTTTTGGTGTACAAATGTTTTGTGCTATGAATATATTAATTGGATGAGCGTAGCGAGCGAAGCGAAGATTCTATTTCACTACACTGGAGAAAAAAATCCGGAATGTTTTTTTTTTCTGTCTGTATTTTTGTCTGTCTGTTAACACGATTCCGGCTAAACCAATACTCCGATTGTAATGAAATTTTATGGAGGCCTTCGAAATCTCTGAACTAAGAACTGCCACGTTTTTTTAGAGCAATCGAAAAATTATTTCTCATAAAAATCGCAATTTTACGATTTTTTTTTCGATTTTAAAAAATTTCTTCGACTTATAACTCCTACATGCTTTATCCGATTGTAATGATTTTTTTTACAGAACCATAATTTTAAGAATTAATATATTCGTGTAAAATTTGTGCGTAATCGAATAATTATTTCTTATGAAAATTTCAATATTAAGATTTTTTCCTTTTTTAAAATTACGATTTATTAAAAAAAAGGAATTTTTTTATTTAATTTGATTTAATTTAAAAAAAAATTCAACAAAGTTCTGATATTTTCACAGAACAACAGAAAATCCGCAAAACACATGGCAGCTCAATTCACCAATTACGCTCATCCAACAACGCGGCGGGACTTAAGCGTTTTCCTAGTACGATATATTATAAGTTGTTATTAAATATTACTGTACAAATTATTAGTTATTACTGATTGCATCATCAAATTGCCAGTGATATTTTTGTCAAACAACATATATGATACAATTTTGGATTTAACGTTTAATTTGGTATAATGTATCATTCATTGTTGGATGAGCGTAGCGAACGAAGCGAAGATTCCATTTCACTACACTGGGAAGAAAAAAATCCGGAATGGTTTTTTTCTCTTTTTTTCTTTTTGTATTTTTGTCTGTCTGTTAGCACGATTCCGGCGAAACCGATACTCCAATTACGATGAAATTTTCTGGTGGCTTTCGAAATCTCTAAACTTAGAACTGCCACTATTTTGAACTCAATCAAAAAATTATTTCTCATGAAAATCGCAATTTTACGATTTTTTTCGATTTTTAAAAACTTTCTTCGATTTATAACACCTTCATGCTTTATCCGATTGTAATAAATTTTTCACATAACCTAAATTTTATGAATTTATATATTCGTGTGAAATTTGAGCGCAATCAAAAATTTATTTCTTATAAAAATCGCAATTTCACGATTTTTTTTATTTTTAAATGGGTATTTAACCGTTAAACTCAAAAAATATATTTCATTCAGGCTAACTAGTAATGAATTTAGCAGTTAGCAGAAAAATTTATTGGGGCCACCATGACCTCCAAAAAAATTGTCAAACATGACATTTTTCGAGCTAGGTCCCATCGGCAAAAATCTCCCATAAGAAATAACATGGGGACGATCTTTATGCCCCGTGACCTTGGAGGATTTTGATCCAAAAAAATATTGGCTCTTATTGACGTACTCGATAGCCTTTTCTGTAAATTCTCTTTATTTTGTTTTGAAATTTGGGCAAGTAGTTCGGTCAAAATATGCTTATTACCAAGATGGGGTGTGATTTTGGAATGCATATTTTTGCGCGTTTGAGGATATATTTGGGCACAGTTTCAAGACATGATGTTATAAAGGGACATTTTTGATTGGTACTATGCTCTAGTATCTATGTGGACCAAAAAAGAAGCAGGTTAAAGCCGATTTAGGAAATTTTCCAAAACACTAATTTTTGCCAATTTCTGGATCAAAAAAATTAAAAAATTCATGTTAAATCACAGTGACAAGATATAATTTTTAAACGGTCATTTAAGTGTAGAAGTGTGCTATAGATCACGTGGTAAAAAATAATTTTTGGGGTTTTTAGCCCCTTTAAACATTTCTTTAACTTATAACACCTACATGCTTTATCCGATTGTTATGATTTTTTCACAGAACCTTAATGTTATAAATTTATATATTGGCGTGAAATTTGAGCGCAATCAAAAAATAGTTCATCATGAAAATCGCAATTTCACGTTTGTTTTTTTTTACATTTCTTCGGCTTATAACACCTACATGCTTTATCCGATTGTAATGATTTTTTTACTGAACCTTACTTTTATGAATTTATCCTTTGGTGTTAAATTTGAGCACAATCAAAAAATAATTTTTCATGAAAATAGCAATTTGTCACTATTAACTACAATTCAGAAATTCAAAAAGTCCGCCCCAACCGGGAATCTCCCGCATTCCAGACAGGCGTCTTAACCACTAGACCATCAGGACGGGTACATTCAAATCTCTGAACGACTTTTTTATTTTCTGATTTGTAGTAAAAAATAACAATTAAACCTACGGTTTCCCGACTAACCAAATCGAGAAGCAATTTGTCGCTTAAAAAAAAATACGCTCATCCAACAACGCGCCTGAAAAAGCATTTGCGAAGCTTCCAAATTTAAATTCTTGTATGAGGTGATGTTGAATATTTTTGCATGAGCGTAGCGAGCGTAGCGAGCGAAGCGAAGATTCGATTTCACTACACTGGAGAACAAAATCCGGAATGTTTTTTTTTCTATTTTTGTCTGTCTGTTAACACGATTCCGGCTAAACCGATACGCCAATTGCAATGAAATTTTATGGGGGCCTTTGAAATCTCTGCACTTAGAACTGCCACGTTTTTGAGCGCAATCAAAAAATTATTTTTCATAAAAATCGCAATTTTACGATTTTTTTCGATTTTTTTTTAATTTCTTCCACTTATAACACCTACATGCTTTATCCGATTGTAATGATTTTTTCACAGAACCTTTATTTAAGAATTAACATATTTGTGTAAAATTTAGGTGCAATCGAAAAAGATTTCTTATGAAAATCACAATTTTACATTTTAAAAAAAAATCATCGACTTATAACACCTACTTGCTTTATTTGATTGTAATGATTTTGTCACAGAACCTTAATTTTATGAATTAATATATTCGTGTGAAATTTGAGCGCAATCAAAAAATTATTTCTTATGATCATTGCAATTTTACGATTTTTTTTCGACTTATAACATCTACATGCTTTATCCGATTGTAATAATTTTTTCACAGAACCTTAATTTTTCGAATTAATTCATTCGTGTGAAATTTGAGCGTAATTGAATAATTATTTGAAAATCGCAATTTTACGCTTTTTTCGTTTACAATTAGGCTCATCCAACAACGCGCCTGAAAAAGCGTTAACTATTTTAATTACTAATTACAAATTAAAAGGCAGTTTAGTGAATACAATGTTCGATAACAAGAAAACAATAATTTAAACAATAATTTGTGTAAGGTCTTACTTAGATAATGAATTCATTATGTTCTGCATGTTTGAATTTTGTGTTTTTGCTTTAGTTTGTAAGGCTCCTTATCTTACCCTCTGATATATAACCCATTGAAAAACACTTATGTTACTGCATTTGTAGAATGTATTGATAGAATATGTATAAAAATAGAATCAAGATACTTGAACTTACATAAAAAATAATGTTCTATATAGCATAACCTGATGTTTAGTAGGAATTTAATTTTAATTTCGTGAAATAACATTGATATATTTTTATCATATGTACAAAAATAGTATGGAATTGCTTTCAAATGTTAAAAATGCACAATAAAAACAGCAGATACGTCATGAATGCCAAATGCAATTACTAATACTAGGAAGCTTCGCAAACGCTTTTTCAGGCGCGTTGTTGGATGAGCGTATGTTTTTTTAAACGAAAAAAGCGTAAAATTGCGATTTTCATGCGAAATTATTTTACGATTGCACTCAAATTTCACAAAAGTATAAAACTTCATAAAATTGAGGTTCTGTAAAAAAACCATTACAATCGGATAAAGCAAGTAGGTGTTATAAATCGAAGAATTAATTTCTTTTGTGAAAAAAGCGTAAAATTGCGATTTTCAAGAGAAATTATATTTCGATTACGTTAAAATTTCACCTAAATATATTCATTCATAAAATTAAGCTTCTGTGAAAAAATAATTACAATCTAATAAAAAATGTAGTTGTTATAAGTCGAAGAATTTTTTTAAAAATCTAAAAAAAATCGTAAAATGGCGATTTAAATGAGAAATAATTTTTCGATTACGCTCAAAAACGTGGCAGTTCTAAGTTTAGAGATTTCGAATGCATCCATAAAATTTCATCGTAATTGGAGTATCGGTTTAGCCGGAATCGTGTTAACAAACACACAATAATACAAACAGAAAAAAAGAAAGAAAAAAAGAAACATTGTGGATTTTTTTCTCCAATGTAGTGTAATTGAATCTTCTCTTCGCTCGCTACGCTCATCCAATAAAAAAAACGATTTGCTGAACTGATGATATTATAATAATTCAAGTTTGTATTTTTTGGTCATCACAGCAACTGTTGTGTTTTCAAAGATATATAAAAATAATGTTAATGTCATTCTACATTGAAGTTTTTAAAAATCACACAATATTTCGGCGGCTTCTCTTAATACACAGTACAATAGTGGAGAATACTAACAAAGACGAATTTCAAACTAAGGTGCCTTGTAAATGGCTGCTGAGAAGCAGTCGAAATATTGCGTACCCTTCTAAAAGTGTTGTTAACTGAATTGTATGAACATAGTTATATAATATATTATTTTATATCATAACAGAAGTGTATGTCCAAATAAAAGATAAACTTAAATAAATTACTATCATGGCAACGTTAGCGATGCGTGTATGGGGTTGCAGATAATGTTTTCTATCTCTCACTCCTTTAGGATAAGTTTAGGTTGATCGTGAAGGCAATCCGTCGTTGCAAGGGGCCCACTCTCCCTCTGGATTTCAATATACTGAAGATCAGCTATAGTAATAGAGGAAGATTCTTCCATGTTGATGTTGTTTATTTTTTCCACAAACGACCTCAAGTTAACCAAGGTAATGTTTTCAACAGCAGTGTTATTATTTTTGAACTGGGAAAACGCCAAATGTCGTTAAGACGAAGGACTACCGCCAATATTAAAACCGTGCGAAATGATCTGATTTTAGTAATTTATCAAAAAACAAACACGAAAAATAAAACGTGGCTTAAAACGCCATAACTAAATCATGCATGATTTCTTAGTTCAAATATTATTATCAGTAGTGTATATTGAATGTAAAATATTTGAAACTAAAAGTTCCGGACATAGGTCTACGAAACTTTATTGGACGTAAAACCAATTTTTACTTTTCATAACGTTTCGTGACAGAGGTAATGTCAACTTTTCAGAAATTGAATTCAGGACATTGCGACTCGTGGGAACCTTGGAATGGGGGGGGGGGGGTCGTTTGTTTGTTGTTAATAGGATAGACAAAATAAATGTGTCACAATAACAAAATTATTTATATCTAATTAAAGTGTAAAGATATAAATTTAAAAAAAACGATTGTTATTGGACGCATTTTGATAAATTATGATAAAGAATATTGGAAGTTCCTGATTTTTGGCAAACTTCAAATTTGTTTGAGTGAAATCGTCTAATAAATCTGTTTTTTTCATTTCATTTTTCATTTTTCATTTTCATTTTCATTTTCATTTTCATTTTCATTTTCATTTTCATTTTCATTTTCATTTTCATTTTCATTTTCATTTTCATTTTCATTTTCATTTTCATTTTCATTTTCATTTTCATTTTCATTTTTTTTTTCTTTTTCTTTTTCTTTTTCTTTCTTTTCTTTTCATTCCCCACCCTTTTAGTAGTAACTAGGGAAACGCCAAAGTCGTTGTTAGACGAGTGAGAGAGTCATGTGTTGAGTACGCGGGAACATTTGCATTTAAGTTTGATTATAATATTCGTATAAATAATAGGGTACCTATTTAAGTTTAGGTCATAGTTTAGGCCATAATGCTCCACAGTAGCCTATGATAGGCTAGGGAAGCCTAAGGTAGGGGGAAGAAAAGGAATGTTACCGGGTACTCAACACATGGCTCTCGCACTCGTCTAACAACGACTTTGGCGTTTCCCTAGTATAAGAAACATAGCCAGTACGAGAACGAGTTAAGATTGCAAGGTTTACTCAAATCTCCGTGCGGAGTTTTGGGTAATCTTGAGCGTGCAAGTTTCGATACATCTTGGCCAGTGCCGCGCATTTCTTGACATCCCAAAAATTATAATTCTTCCCGAAAAAACATTGTCGTTAAAATAAAACCTACACATTTAAGCCCATTTATCAATTTATTATTTACCAACTGAGGTCTCCCCAGCCTATCATAGACTAAAGTGGCGCATTATTACCTTACAGTTGACGTGCCCTTATACCAACTAAAATTAAAACCCTATTATTTATACCTATATAATTATCAAACTTAAATGCAAATGTTGCCGTGTACTCAACACATGACTCGCTCACTCGTCTAACAACGACTTTGGTGTGTTCCTAGTCAAGTTGGCTAAAGCGCCCTTATAGCCGAAATGTGGGAGACGTGGGTTCAATGCTCGGGAAAGATTTTGTAATTTCTGGATTGTATTTTTTAAATTATTTAACATGTTTTGAAATGCATATAACGCAGTGTAGTCCATCATCTGTGACAATACTATGGAAAACATAGCCAGTACGAAATACGTGAAAATATTGCAAGGTTTACTCAATCTTCGAGCGGAATTTGGGGGTACCTTGACGTCCAACATTCGATTAACCTTGGACACGGCATTTCACAGCCAGGTAAATAACAAACAAAAAATATTATTTCAAAATGAAAATCATTGTCGTTAAAATAATTTCTATACATTTCAACGTATTTTCCAGTTTTTTATTTCTTGCAGGTTTAAATCACAACAGATTGTGCTCATTTTGTTAGCAGTTCTTAGTTACCTGGTCACGGATGTCTGTTTAAAATTTCAGCTCAGTCTATTTGGCCGTTCGGCCGTATGGGACCGGACAGACAGACATTTAACAAACATTTAACATTTAACATTTAACAGAATTAATCACGACCAAGGCCCGATCGAGTAGCGTTGTAGACTACGTTCGCTGCGCTCACTCGTCTAAAAAACATTTTTTTCGAAACTGTCCTCTGTACTGTCTCTAGAATATGAATTTGGATAGAAATATGTGTTTTGACATATTTGGCTTAGAACTAATTAACATGTCCTTTTGTACCAATTTCGTACTGACGTATGTTTTAATTTAATGAATTAAATTAACAATAAAGTTAAAGGAATTCAGCTTGTAATCATAAAATTTCGGATTTTAGTGGTAATCTTAGTAAAATTTGCACAATTGAGCCTCTGAGTGGAGTAACTTAGAATAGATCGTTTTGGAAAATAAAGAAAAACTGTTTATAATTAATAGAAATAGTAAAATTGTGTTTCTAGATTTTTTAAAAATTTTAGAACAAAAAAGATAAAAAAGGTTGTGGCGCGATCTATCGGTCGTATTTACAACTGTATAGTTAAGAGTTTCTTACTCGAAATATTATGCGTTATTCCACTCGTTGACGTATTCCGATCATTACGCCACAAGTTGGAATAGTGTATAACAGAAATTATACGTTGTTCCATTCGTTGACGTATTCCGATCATTACGCCACAAGTTGGAATAGTGTATAACAGAAATTATACGTTGTTACCCACTTTGCCATGGAGGAGTAATGCTGTCAAACTATTGATCAACGTACAATTTAATTATATTACCGTATGTTATTCCACATAATGTCATTTCTCTACTATCCCGCCAAGCACTGGAATTACATATAATGGAATAACGTATAAGGGATGTGTCTGGAAGACGAGTATACATTGTTCCACTTATTGACAGATTTCTAACTAAGACGCAGAAATGGAATAACATATATTATATTTAGTTCCATTATATGTTATTCCTATCTTGGACAATTTCATGAATAATGGCAACAACTGGAATAAGGTATAATAATTTTTTATATAACTTCTCAATTGCGACGTATAAAATTATATTTGCAGTTTTTAATCAATCGTTATACAGTATTCCAATAGTGGACATCCAGCCTGGATTTGATTTAATTGGAACAATGTATAACTAATTAACTTACGATTAATGTTTTCTGAAATAAAATTGAAGTTGAGGAATACATTTTTGGAACGGCATTTATGCCTAATTTCTCGTCGAACACGGGATTATACGTTATTCATACGCCTCGTAAATTCACCCAGGAGCACGAATACTACGACCAGGAGCCCAAGAGCATGTGTCAAAACGAAATCTTGATTCTCTTCTCCAAACCCTAGCAGGCGTTAGTAAACTAGAATCGTGGGCGAACTGGCGAAGTCGCCGTGCGTCCTCCTCTAATATATCCAACATGGCCCGGAACGAAGGTGAATCCTACTTCCGTGTAAGTTCTGGTCCGTACTACGACCTAAACAAATCGAATGAATAACCCACAACACCATTACGAGCCGTCCATGGAGAGAGACAATGCAAACTTACCCCAACAGGGGACTAGACGTGCTCCCAAACTCTTTCTTGTAGAAAGACGACTGTATTCGATGAGAATCTGGCTGGAAAGAACTTCACTTCTCAACCTGAACAGCTGTCCGCCTTCTTATATCCCACCGTAGTACCAAGGTCTACTTCCGTGCGTTGATCACCTACTACCGTACGCGTTGCGAGACAGGTGTGCCAGCATACATTTCCCGCGGAAGTGAAGCCAATTTACATGGGTGCACAGAGTAAAAGTCAAATCGGGGCTGTATGCTGTGAGTAGTTCTGGCAAACTACTCACAAGAATATTAGTGATACCTAGAACCTTAATAGATGCCAGTCTATTAATTTTCTAGGTGTCACACTATGTAGTGAAACACGGATATATTTGCCAATTCAGGACGTAATGCTGGTAATTTCGGCATCAGGAGCAAGCTGTCTCAAGATAAGGACTGTGCTGATGAAATAAGTAAATTGGCAACCCTACTTTGTGATATATGTCTAAAATCAGGTAATTTTGCTTTGTTTTAATTTTGGCGGTAGTTCTTTGACATTAATGTTCGCATTAGTCCAGGGGCATATTTAAGTAACAGCGACACTGACAGCGCCAGCGACAGTGACGAGTGACAACAGTCGATCGCATGCGACAACTTTAGTGAGAAGAGCAAGTGAGCTGCCACCTCGAATTTTCATCATGCCAAATAAAAAACGTAGTAATTATTTGTTTTGTATGTATTTGTTTAGTTTGTCAAAGATGCTTTGGCAGACGGCATTAAATACGTTTAATGTGTTATTGTTTCCAATACAAATCTTATATACTTGTACATCTGCAGTCAGAATATGCGTGCAGCATTGAGCTAAGCGTATAAGCTTTTTACTGGCAACAATTACACATTTTACACTTTTTAAAGCCGGCTGTCAATGTTTTTTTGACTTTAATAAACAACAACATGTAATATAACTAATTACAATTTTATTTTGTATAATGAAAATTTGAGGTGTCAGCTCTCTTGCTCTTCTCACTAAACTTGTCGCATGCGATCGACTGTTATTACTTTCGATCGACTATTGTCAATTGTCGCTGTCGATTGAGTGTTCACATTCACAATTAGTAAATGCCCCTCAGTCTATTTCACCTGGGATAGGAGGTGGCATTTTGAAACTGGTCTGATGGCAATCATATGGTTACGATGATGTGGGAAAAAGTTTGCTATATTGACTTGACATTTTCTATTTTTTACTTAAGTTTCGTTTGCCGTGATGATTTACAATAATTTTGAGACAAATATCAAAGTTCGCCTTTAATTGATTTATATTATTACTTTAACCGACACTTCTTTGAAAGAAACTAATTTTTTAAACACTTAAATACCTTATTTAAAATTGTTAGTTTTAATATTATTCTTGCTTTGCTTGCAGTTAAAAAGGCAATAGACGATATTAAAAAGGTCCTAGTTGAAAGTATTCGTTCTTTCTTCATTTATTGTTGTTGTCATCAATATAAGGAACTGCTCTCAACAACACAATAAAACTATATAATGTTTTCTTTGTTTTATTATCTCCTTTTCAGGCAAAGGTAGACGTCTATAGATCTGGCGGCATTAATCGTGTGAAGTTTTTTGGGTTTGTGTACCCGGACGCTTGTAAAACCATCATGACGGGCAACCCCTTCATCGATCCTCTCTTTGCCCCTGGAGCTCTACCACGTGTGTGCAAATTTGACGTTGTAAGTTACATTCACTTGTAAGGCGGTATAACTGCTTGTTTGGAATATTCCATTCAATTCAAATGCGTTTTATTTCATTAGCAACAATACAGATTGTATGCTCACTTACATGCTTGGCATAATTGTCGTACAAGTCTTGAAATACGCATCGATATAAAGTTCTTAAACAATCAGAATAAAAAAAAATTACTTAATACCTAGGACGAAAACAATATCACGTTTATTAGAAATAAAGACAATAATTTATTATAAGTAAATATAAAGAAATGTTGATAAATGTAACGTTAGCGTTTGTGATTTTAACAATAATCACAATTGCAGGGATTGACTTCATAAAATTCTTGTATACTGCAAAATGCATGATAAATTAATTTTTTTTTATGTTTAATTTGAATTAATCTCTGCTTATGTCAAGGTGTTTTAATTTATCTGGTCAACTGTTATAAAGTATCACTCCAGCCTTTACAGGGTCCCTGTTTGATGTAAATTAGTGTTAGATCTTGTATTGAGGTTATGTATAAGATTGTTTTGGGTAAAATAAAAAGGATTATCTTTGACAAACGTAAGAACTTCGAGAATGTGTAAACAGGGTACAGTTAAAATATATTATTTAACTGTACACACAGTTTTCTACAAGATGATCTATAGCTTTTCCTACCTAGAATTATGACGGCTTTTTTTACATATACATATTTCCTTAGCGAAAAATGTAGACACACCCCAAATTAATATACCATAATTAATAATTGATTGTATATTTGCAAAAAAGGCTGTTTTTTAAATTGGGTAACCAACGTGATAAGACAATTCTTTAAGTGCTTAGCATGATGATCTCAACCGTTTGAATAGCTTATGAATAATGTTCTTCTCAAATTAAGTCTATAATCAATAGTTATGCCGAGAAGACGACAGTGTTCTACCGTCTTTAAGGACCACTCTCCATCGTTTATAATAATTTGATTTAGCTTTCCCTTAGTCTGAAAACGCATTATATTAGTCTTTAAACCATATAATTTCAATTTGTTTGGACCAAACCATTCTTCAAGCTTGCTAGTTAAAAGATTAATATTAGCTATTAATATTATTCTGCCTCATACTTTCCTGAAATAACTACTCTAGTATCATCTGCAAATATAATTACTAAGCTAAATTCAGTAGGTATGTTTTTGAAGAAAGGTCATTTATGTATAAACTAAAGAAGATAGGGCCAAGGTATTAATCCTTAATTGAGGCACACCATTATGTATTTCTTCCCACAAGAATTTTCCCTTGAAGTAAGAATTCGGAAGCTTAACTTTTTGTTTCCTACAACTTAAATAGGAGCTTATCCATTTAGAGGGAATACCATTAACTCCATAAAAGTTCAATTTCTTAATTAAAATATTATGATTGATAGTATAAAAAGCCTTGGATAAATCACACATTAAAACTGCAACTTCTTTTTTTTCTAAAGCATCAGTGATTTTGTAAACTAGGTTGAAGGATGCTGAAATTGTTGAATATTTTTTTCTGAACCCATGTTGTTCCTTGCATAGAATTTGATTATTATCAAGAAAATCCGTGAAACGTTTTAAGAAAAAATTTTCTAAAATCTTTGAAAAAATTAAAAGAAGGGCTACTGGCCTATAATTACCTACATCTCTTATGTTGCCTTTTTTTTAAATCGATTTAATAACAGCCCATTTTGCCATATCTTGGTGAACGCCAGTCAAGAAGGAATAACTTAATATGTCCGCTAGTGGTGAAGCTATGAAAACAGCCACAGCTTTAACTATTTTACTTGGTATGTCAACGCAACCTGTTGAGTTTGTGGATATTAAGCTACGAATGATTTCTATCATTTCTGATTCGCAAGTACTATCTATCTAGAATCATGTCTTTACAGTGTGATACATTATACATAACCCTGTTATTTAGTTTGTCTTAACATTCTTTAGATGTATCCCATGTTATACCAACAATTGTATCCCCAATAGAGCTGGAATGTTTATTGCACGCGTTGGCAACGTCAAATGGATGTGTAATATCAATTCCATCCACATTTAGCATTATTTCCTTTTCCTCGAACCCATACTTTAAAACTAAACATTTATTTATAACTAGCTGACCCGTCGCGCGTTGCTGCGACGTTGTTGTGTTTTGTGTATTATTTATTTATTATTTATTATTTATGTAACGTCTATCCTATTCAGTTATAAAAACTGATTTACAAAGGAGGACAACATGCCAGAACCCTTCGCGGGAGTGTACTTCTCCATAAAAAATACGTATATGTGTCAACTTTCATGGTGATATGTCCAACGGTGTCAAAGTCAATTCATTGGCTCCGTCAAGTTGGCAGGCACCGATCACATCGTGGAGGAGTTAGAACAAAATGGATAGCAATAGCATAGAAACCTTCCCCGTGAAAAAATACAAACATGTGCCAAGTTTCATGGAGATCGAATGAAAAACGAATGTATCCTATAAAAAATACGTATATGTGTCAACTTTCATGGTGACGGTGTCGAAGTCAATTCATTGGTGAGTCCTCTTTGCAGGCAACGATCACCACGTGGAGGAGTTACAACCAAATGGATAGCATAGAAACCTTCCCCGTGAAAAATGCATATATGTGCCATAGAAACGAATGTATCCTCTTTGCAGGCACCGATCACCACGTGACAACAAAATGGATAGCATAGAAACCTTCCCCGTGAAAAAAGTATATATGTGCCACCGGATGAATGGTGTAGTCTATAGGGGTGGGATAAATCGGTTAATTAGCTAATCGATTAATCGGCGATATTTACCGCGGTTCACCGATTAACCGAAATCCCTTATTGTAAGAGTGGGGGGGGGGGGGGGTCATTTTTAATATTTATTACCGGTACAGTTGGGAACATTGTGCTCTTCAGTTGGCCCGCTGTCGACAACGGCGTCCCCATTCCACTTCTCTACGCTAGACAGAACGGTCTTTCTTATCTAAACTAGGAAAACGCTTAAGTCCCGCCGCGTTGTTGGATGAGCGAAATATGGTGCATTGAGCTGCCATGTGTTAACGCGATTTTCTGTTGTTCTGTGTAAAAATCATTACTTAGTTGAAGATTTTTTTAAATTAAATAAATAAAATAAAAAATTAACTTAATTTTTTTAATTAAATTAAAAATAAATAAAAATAACCTGATTTTTTTTAATCGTAATTTTTAAAAAAGAAAAAAATCGTAAAATTGCAATTTTCATAAGAAATAATTATTCGATTGCGCTAAAATTTAACACGAACATATCAATTCATAAATTAATGGTTCTGTAAAAAAATCATTACAAAAGGATAAAGCATGTAGGTGTTATAAGTCAAAGAATTGTTTTAAAAAAAAAACCCGTAAAATTACGATTTTCATGAGAATAATTTTTCGATCGCGCACAAATTTCACAACAATATTTTAGTTCATGAAATCAAGGTTCTGTGAGAAAATAATTAGAATCGGAAAAAGCATGTGTTTCAAGTCGAAGAATGTTTTAAAAATCGTAAAATTGCGATTTTTATGAGAAAAAATTTCCCGATTGCGCTCAAAAACGTGGAAGTTTCTAAGTTCAGAGATTATCGAAGGCCTCCATAAAATTTCATTGCAATCGGAGTATTGGTTTAGCCGGAATCGTGTTAACAAACACACAAAAATACAAACAGAAAAAAAAAGAAGAAAAAAAAAAAAAAAACATTCCGGATTTTTTTCTCCAGTGTAGTGAAATGGAATCTTCGCTTCGCTCGCTACGCTCGCTAGGCTCATCCAATTAATTTTGTCATCAGTAGGCCTCCCATTACGCCATCAATAACACACTTTGCGACTGGTTGACAGATGCACTACACTACACTACACTACATTCGAAAAACACCATTTTTTTTTCACTTTTTGTGTTGCATGCACCGATCACCACGTGTTACAACAAAATGGATAGCATAGTAATCTTCCCCGTGAAAAATACATATATATGCTAAGTTTCATAGAGATCGGATGAATGGTGTAGTAATGCATAAAGGACAAACAGACAGACAGACAGACAGACATACATTCGTTTTTATATACATAGATTTGCCATGTCGCTTTGATTTTGTTGTCAGAACTAGTTATTGATTTTATCACTAGGAAAACGCTTTAGTCCCGCCGCGTTGTTGGATGAGCGTAATATTGGTGCATTGACTGCCATTTGTGTTATGCGGATTTTCTGTTGTTCTGTGAAAAAATTATTACTAAGTCGAAGATTTTTTTTAAATTAAATTAAATTAAATTAAAATTTACTTAATTTTTTTATTATTGTAATTTTTAAAAAAGAAAAAATCGTAAAATTGCGATTTTCATAAGAAATAATTATTCGATTGCGCTCAAATTTTACTCGAATATATTAATTCATAAAATTAAGGTTCTGTGAAAAAATCATTACAATAGGATAAAGCATGTAGGTGTAAAAAGTCAAAGAATTGTTTAAAAAAAGAAAAAACTGTAAAATTTCGATTTTCATGAGAAATAATTTTTCGATTGCGCTCAAATTTCACAAGAATTATCTTAATTCATGAAATTAAGGTTCTGTGAAAAAATCATTAAAATCGGATTAAGCATGTAGGTTTATAAGTCAAGAGAATTTTTTAAAAATCGAAAAAAATCGTAAAATTGCGATTTTTATGAGAAAAAAATTTCGATTGCGCTCAAAAACGTGGCAGTTCTAAGTTCAGAGATTTCGAAGGCCTCCATAAAATTTCATCACAATTGGAGTATCGTTTAGCCGGAATCGTGTTAACAAACACACAATAATACAAACAGAAAAAAAAAAAAAAAAAAGAGAAAAACATTCCGGATTTTTTTCTCCAGTGTAGTGAAATGGAATCTTCGCTTCGCTCGCTACGCTCGCTACGCTCATCCAATGATATTTTTATTTGGTCAATCTTATTTTGCTAGTGAGAGTTTTCTTAACTTCAACGAAATATGTTGTGTGTTTGTTGTGTGTATGTATGGGCCCTGAAGAGGGGCTAATTGCACCCTACTAGGAAAACGCTTATGTCCCGCCGCGTTGTTGGATGAGCGTATTGGTGCATTGAGCTGCCATGTGTTATGCGGATTTTCTGTTGTTCTGTGAAAAAATCATTATAAGTCGAAGATTTTTTTTTATTAAATTAAATTATATAAAAAATTAACTTAATTTTTATAATTAAATTAAATAAATAAAAAATTAACTTAATTGTTTTAATTAATCGTAATTTTTTTAAAAGAAAAAAAGTCGTAAAATTGCAATTTGCATAAGAAATAATTATTTGATTGCGCTCAAATTTAACACGAATATATTAATTCATAAATTAAGGTTCTCTAAAAAAATCATTACAATAGGATAAAGCATGTAGGTGTTATAAGTCAAAGAATTGTTTTTAAAAGAAAAAAAACATACAATTTTGATTTTCATGAGAAATACTTATTCGATTACGCTCACATTTCACACGAATATCTTAATTCATAAAATAGGTTCTGTGAAAAAATCATTACAATCGGATAAAGCATGTAGGTGTTATAAGTCGAAGAAATTTTTTAAAAATCGAAAAAAATCGTAAAATTGCGTTTTTTATGTGAAAAAAATTCCGATTGCGCTCAAAACGTGGCAGTTCTAAGTTTCAGAGATTTCGAAGGTCTCCATTAAATTTCATCGCAATCGGAGTATCGGTTTAGCCGGAATCGTGTTAACAAACACACAAAAATACAGAAAGAAAGAAAAAAAAAAAAAAACATTCCGGATTTTTTTCTCCAGTGCAGTTGAAATGGAATCTTCGCTTCGCTCGCTACGCTCATCCATAACAGGTTTCCCACGATAAAAATTTTAAATTTTAAATTCATCTCCATTATTGTGTCTGCTTTCTTTAAAGCTAGGTCCGTGAACTTGCCCCCCCCCCGCACATCAGCACTAAATCTCAAAATCTCAGATTATTTCAGATTATTTAGTGCTAGGCTCTGGAATTTAGTGCCCAAAGTATTAGACTTAGTGCTCGGTAACTTAAGAACTTATTGACCTTTTAGTGTGGGGGGGGGGGGGGCAAGTTCACGGAGCCCCCCCCCCCCCATCAGCACTAAATCTCAAAATTTCAGAATATTTAGAGCTAGCGTCTGGCATTTAGTGCCCAAAAGTATTAGACTTAGTGCTCGGTAACTTAAGAACTTATTGACCTTTTAGTGTGGGGGGAAGGGGGAAATTTCACGCAGCCCCCCCACCCCTCCCCGCCCCTCTCCAATATGAGCATTAATTCTCAATCTCTCTAATTATTTAGTGCTAGGCTCTGGCATTTAGTGCCCAAAGTATTAGACATATAGTGCTAGACTTAGTGCTCGGTAATTTAGAAAGTTGTTGACCTTTTAGTGTGGCAAACTCTCGCTGTTATTTGGCCCGGTCTTTATATCCGAACTAATAACTGATTTAACACAAGTAACTGGTTTACAGGTTTTGCGATCACCGATTTAGCACTAGGAACTGATTGGTGTTACCGGAGCTTAGCTAGTTGCAATGTGATTTTATAAACGAACAAAAATGTTTTTTAAAATGGCTGTGGTTATGAATTAGTTACATAATATAGTTCAACATAGTAGCATAGTAAGGCAATTAGGTATATAGATAAACAAAACACGTACATAACCTAATTTGTGGCAAGGCGTGTATAAGATTCATTGATTTACAAATTTCGAGATGTATCACCATTATAGACGTATGCAAGAGTGTATAGAGTAATAAGTTCTAGTGGAAATTGATATTAAGTTTATTTTTTGTGTGATTTACCTTTGTTGTGACTTTTTTATTGAGTGAAAGCTAATCCACCCCCTATTTCAATTTTCTAAAACATGCAACTTTGTAAAAATATAGTGAATAGAATCGAGACCTGACACTAAAGAACATACTAACAATTATTTTTGCTTTAAATTTTAACAGTTACACATTAATCTCACAGAACACAACCCACATTGAACATGGAGTTTTGTGACCGTTCAAAAATAAAATTGAGTATAAAAACACAATAATACACAAATTTCCGGGATGTTCCGGATTTTTTTGCTTGCCTGTAGAAGATTCATTCATTTGTGTTCATTAATTCATTCAATATGGAATATGTTTTTATCCTTAGGTGCTAGGTAAGACCTTTGTAGACGCCAATGCGTTCTAGTTCTAGAACTTCCCTTGGTAATTGAGTGGATGAGTGGACTGTATGTAGTAAGGGGAGATAACTGGATAGTAACGTGAACAGAGCTATTAATCACTTACTTGATTAGGCGTGTAGTTGGACGTACGCAGACGACGTGTCAAAGTGCTGGCGATGTGGAACAGGCGCGGTGGTAAGGCAATGGATGCGTAGCACAACGTGGAGAATGCACTAGTTTAAAAACTTATATTTACTTGCAAGAATAATGTAATTATAATATAAAATAAAAACACACGCGAGGTTGCCCAGAGAGAGGCGAGAGATTTTAGAGAATGCACACGCACAGTAGTTAGCGTGGCGAGAGATTGCACACACACACAGCTGAATGTAATGCGCGTGGAGAGCTGATTGCACTTAGCACCGTCCAGCGTGGCTGATTGACGTTACATGTTGCTTACCGACCAAAGTACTTGGTCAGCATTTGCTGTGAAAAATAGATGCGCACGACACCTATAGGCGGGGGTGTGAAGGAAGAGGATATATTTGAATAGGTGTAAACATACCGGCCACCAAAATGAAGTGACATTTTCATGGCTTAGTCGTGTTGACGTCAATTTACAAGTTGACTTCTTGATACGAGCAGATCAATACCTCGACGTCGTTCCAGCAAATGGGGATGTGATAATGAAACGCAGTCCTTCAGCTCTGAATACTGCTTTTTGGCTGGGTGGTATTAGGTCCGATTCAACATCGAACACTGACTCTCAGGCACCACTGTCTTTGGTCACGAGTTCCTCGGGGTTAGACCGAACTCTGCGCCTCTTCTGGGAGTCCGAGGAAATCTCTCGTCCTCAACACAAGGATCCAGAAGATCAGTTGTGAAGATCATTTCGTGTCTTCCCATCAGCACGATGTGAACGGACGCTACTTTGTCTCGCTTCCATTCAAGCCATCAGTTTCACCTCTATGCTCAAACCGCACCGCCGCTTACCAAAGTTATTTGAGCTTAGAGCGCCATCTCAAGCGCAACCCCGAGCATCATGAAGCATATCAGCTCTTCATCAAGGACTACGTCACCGCTCAGCACATGAAGCCTGCCCCTCAACCTGCTGATTTCATGATTCCTCATCACTGTGTGCACAAGCTCACCAGTTCGAGTACGAAGCTCCGCGTCGTTTTCAATGCTTCATATCAAGACAAGAATGGCGTCTCTCTCAACCACAACCTCCTCAGGGGATCGAAACTTCGAGCCGACCTTTTTTCCATTCGGACAAAATTCAGGACTCATGATGTGACCATCTGCACTGACCTACGACAAATGTACCGTCAGATTCTTGTTCATGCTGAAGATCGCAGTCATCAACACATATTCTGGCGTCCATCACCTGACTCCCTGTCGTTGAATATGAGCAAAACACAGTCAAGTACGGCCTCACACTCTCTGCATTCTAAGCACAACGCGTGCTCTCTCAACTGATGATCAACAAAGGAGATCACTTCCCGCTTGCAGCTCAAGCCATCGAGCATCAGATGTACATCGATGACCTCGTCTCTGGCGCTAGTGATCTCGCCCAGGCTCGCTCCTTGCAATCTGAATTGCAAGCCCTCATTGTCCTCGGAGGCTTCGAATTCAGGAAATGGTCAAGCAATGTTCCGGAAGCTCGTTCCACGCTTCCGCACGAGCATCTAGAAACGCCTCTTGTGTTTTCTAATGAGGAACAGGGAATAAAGATTCTTGAATTGTTGTGGGATCCTCGCTCAGACTACTTCTCGTTTCGTACTGAAGCTTTCTCTCGATCTGTCACTAAGCGCACGACTCTTTCCAACATCGCCAAGATCTTCGATCCACTCTCGATTCCTCACCCCCTTCGTGTACTGGATCAAGATGTTTCTGCAACAACTCTAGTTAATCCCTCTGCAATGGGATGACCCACTCCCTGAACAGCTCACTCAAAGTTGGTTCTCTGCAGTCGAAGACGTATCTCAGCTCTTTTCGTGTCGAATACCACGAGCTTTCCCAGACAGTCGTGGTGTCCACAGGCTGGTTGGCTTCTGTGATGCCTCAGAGAAGGGTTTTGCGTTTGCCTCAGTCCTCTATCTGCATGCGCAACGCGGATCCACCTCTAATACTACTCTACTGCGCACAAGGAGCAAGGTCGCTCCTCTGAAATCATTGACTTTACCGAAATTGAAATTATTATCCGCGCTCTTGTTATCTCGGCTCGTTCAGACGATCTTGCCTTCTCTCAAGGCTCTCTCTCTCTGGAATCAATGGCTCTATACACGGACTCGATGATCGTTCTGGCCTGGCTAGCTACTCGGCCTCATCGTCTCAAAACTTTCGTAGCAAATCGTTTGGTGGAAGTTTTGGAGACCACAAGCCCTACCAACTGGGCTCACGTCGCATCAGAAGAAAATTGTGAAGACTGCGCGTCTCGTGGCTTTCTACCATCTGAACTGATGAATTACTCTCTGTGGTTGGCTGGACCTCCGTTCCTGCGCTTACTAGCAGAAATGTAGCCATGCTCTGGCCTCACTCCAGACGCTCACCTCGATCTGCCCGAAGTGAAGACTTCAGCCACCACTCTCGTTGCACAAGTCGCACCTTATCCTCTACTCACGTGTCTGGAGAAGTTCTCGACACTGCTCCACGCTCAGCGTGTATTTATTTATTTATTTATTTATAAGATGCATATTACAACAGAGTACAAATACTCCACAAGTGCAAATCATAGCATAAACTAATGGATAGAAAACATACTTATAGACATTAAAATATACAATATACACAAAATAATACATTTTACTCATTAAACATTTGTAATTATCAATTTAAATATGAATCTATCAAAATTATTAACAATGAAAATGAATTAGAAATATTCTTGAAAGAAAATAGAAGAACAATTTATATGAAAGAAGAGACTAATGGATATAAGCTAGTGAGTAAATTACGATAATTTCCTAAAGCTTGAATGATCACAGATTTAAATTTTAAAATATTTTGTGAGTAGAGATCAATGTCTGTTCCTTCAAAAGGTTTTAACATATTAAAAGAATGCTGTAATCTGTTGATGCATGAATTTTTATGGAGGTCAAGATGACTTAGGGCTGGTTGAAAAGTTTTGTGAAGGCGTGTATGTTTGGGAGGTATATGAAAATTTAATTTGCCAAGAATTGAACTAGTGTTTGTTAAATTATTTACAATTTTGTAAAGGTAAACCATGTCAGAATAGTTCCTTCGGTTTTCTAATGTCATTAGGTTAGCATCTTTACAAAGTTGTGCATAATCTACTCTATGATACTGAATGTTACTTTTTATACATTGATGTTTTATGAAACACTGTTGGACCCTTTTGAATGAATTGAATTGTATGAATTTTGGTGATTTGATATGGGTTCCAAATAGAGCTAGCATAATCTAAATGGCCAAGTCATACGATTCACTCGACTCTTGCTAACCAAACGCACTCACGCTGAATCTCCACAGGGCCTCTGCAACCGTCTGAGTTGCAGGACGCTCTTAATCTGTTGATTAGGATTACTCAACAACATTACTACGCAGATGAGCTCCGAAGATTGTCCCGCAACCAAGCTGGGTCGTCTAGTCTCGCGTCCCTGAGCCCAATCATCGACGCAGCAGGGCTTCTCAGGGTGTCCGGGAGGCTCCGCCACTCTCTGCTGCAAGAAGAATCACGCTCACCGATTCTTCTTCCCAATCAGGCCCATCTCTCAGCACTCATCTGTGACTCATTCCACAAGATTTCACTCCATTCCGGACCTCGGACCGTGCAATCGCTGATCCAAGATCGTTATTGGATCGTATATCTCTGTTGACTGCTAAGACAGCGGATCCATAGATGTCTCACTTGCCACAAGTTCCGTTCTCGCCAAATCTGAAAACTTGATCTCCAATTCTCTAGCAAGTCGACAAATCCAATGGCACTTCAATCCTCCCTATGCACCAAACTATGGTGGTATTTGGGAAGCAGGTGTTTAATAAGCTAAATCTCGTCTTTGTCGCCTCATCTCTGACACTCCTCACACGCATGAAGAATATGCCACTCTATTCTCACGCATCGAGGCTGTTCTGAACAGCCGCCCTCTGTGTGCTGCGCCTCAAGACCCAGCTGATGGACCCGACTATCTGAGCCCAGGTCACTTTCTGACCAGTGCACCATTACTCGCCCCGCCCGAACGCATCGAGCCGGACAACATATCACACCTGGCACGCTGGCACCGCGTGAGACAGCTCCACCAAGCATCCTGGATCCGTTAGTCCCGCGAGTATCGACATAGCCAGATGCAGGGCGGAAAATGGACCAGAAATAACCCGAACCTCCAAGTCGGAGATGTGGTTTTCGTGCTTGAAGCTTCAAGCACTCCGGCTCGATGCTGTTCAAGTGCACACGTAGCACACAGAGGGCGGCTGTTCAGAACAGCCTCGATGCGTGAGAATAGAGTGGCATTCTTTATGCGTGTGTGGAAAGTCAGAGATGAGGCGACGAATAAGAGATTTAGCTGATTTCACACCTGCTTCCCAAATACCACCGAAGTTTGGTGCATAGGGAGGATTGAAGTGCCATAAGATTTGTTGACTTGCCAGGGAGTCGGAGATCAAGGTTTCAGATTTGGCGAGAAAATCTTGAAATTCACGAATGTGACGAGAAGCACCCACATTGTTGGGTCCACAATCAGAGTAACTGTGGGCTAGCAGGCCTCTACGCGATATGAATCTATCCATGGCGGCTAAGAAGGCTTCTGTGGAGAGCTCAGAAACCATTTCCAGATGTACAGCTTTGGTAGCGATGCATACGAATAAGCATAAGTAGCTCTTCGTACTTGGAGCATTTCTGCGGTTGTTGGTCTTCACTGAGAAGGGTCCAGCATAATCAGTGCCCGTGTGCATCAAGGTACGTAAGAGCTGTACGCGAACTGATGGGAGGAAAGCCATTTTGGGTTGTAGAGGTTTTGCAGTTGCACAGAACTTGTGGCAAGTGAGACATCTATGGATGCGCTGTCGGAGCAGTCCACGGAGAGATACGATCCAATAACGTTCTTGGATCAGCGATTGCAAGGTCCGAGGTCCAGAATGGAGTGAAATCTTGTGGAATGAGTCACAGATGTGTGCTGAGAGATGGGCCTGATTGGGAAAAAGAATCGGTGAGCGTGATTCTTCTAGCAGCAGAGAGTGGCGGAGCCTTCCGGCCATCCTGAGAAGCCCTGCTGCGTCGATGATTGGGCTCAGGGACGCGAGACTAGACGATCCAGCTTGATTGCGGGATAATCTGCGGAGCTCATCTGTGAAGTAGTGTTGTTGAGTAATTCTTATCAACAGATTAAGAGCGTCCTGCAACTCAGACGGTAACAGAGGTCCTGTATGGGGTTCAGCGTGAGTGCGTTTGGCCAACAAGAGTCGCATGAACCGTATGACTTGGCCAAATACACGCTGAGCGCAGAGCAGTGTCGAGAACATCTCCAGACACGTGAGTAGAGGATCTGGTGCTACTTGTGCAACGAGAGTGTTGGCTGAAGTCTTCACTTCAGGCAGATCGAGGTGAGTGTCTGGAGTGAGGCCAGAGTCTGGCCACATTTCTGCTTGTGAGCGCAGGAACGGAGGTCCAGCCAACCACAGAGAGTGATTCATCAGTCAGATGGTAGTAAGCCACGAGACGCGCAGTCTGCACAATTTTCTTCTGATGCGACGTGAGCCCAGTCGGTAGGGCTTGAGGTCTCTAAAACTTCCACCACACGATTTGCTACGAAAGTTTTGAGACGATGTGGCCGAGTAGCTCGCCATGCCAGAACGATCATGGAGTCCGTGTATAGAGCCACGGATTCCAGAGAGAGAGCCTCGAGAGAAGGCAAGATCGTCTGAACGAGCCGAGATAACTAGAGCGCGGATGATAATATCAATTTCGGTAAAGTCAATGATTTCAGAGGAGCGACCTTGCTCCTTGGGCGCAGTAGAGTAGTATTAGAGGTGGATCCGCGTTGCGCATGCAGATAGAGGACTGCGGCAAACGCAAAACCCTTCTCTGAGGCATCACAGAAGCCAACCAGCCTGTGGACACCACGACTGTCTGGGAAAGTTCGTGGTATTCGATACGAGGAGAGCTGAGATACGTCGGCGACTGCAGACAAACCACTTTCAGTGAGCTGTTCAGGGAGCGGGTCATCCCATTGAAGAGTAACTAAAGTTGTTACAGAAACATCTTGATCCAGCACACGAAGGGGGTGAGGAATCGAGAGTGGATCGAAGATCTTGGCGATGTTGGAAAGAGTCGTGCGCTTAGTGACAGATCGAGAGTAAGCTTCAGTATGAAACGAGAAGCAGTCTGAGCGAGGATCCCACAACAATCCAAGAATCTTTATTCCCTGTTCCTCATTATGAACACAAGAGGCGTTTCTAGATGCTCGTGCGGAAGCGTGGATAGAGCTTCCGGAAAATTGCTTGACCATTTCCTGAATTCGAAGCCTCCGAGGACAATGAGGCTTGAAATTCAGATTGCAAGGAGCGAGCCTGGGCGAGATCACTAGCGCCAGAGACGAGGTCATCGATGTACATCTGATGCTTGATGGCTTAAGCTGCAAGAGGGTAGCAATCTCCTTTGTTGATCATCAGTTGAGAGAGCACGCGTTGTGCTTAGAATGCAGAGAGTATGAGGCCGTACGTGACTGTGTTTTGCTCATACTCAACGACAGGAGAGTCAGGTGATGGACGCCAGAATATGTGTTGATGAATGCGATCTTCAGGATGAACAAGAATCTGACGGTACATTTGTCGCAGGTCAGCGCAGATGGCCACATCGTGAGTCGACGATCAGTGTCAGGATTTTGAATTTTGAATTTTTTTAGAATGGAGGAAAGGTCGGCTTGAAGTTTCGGTCCCCTGAGGAGGTTGTGGTTGAGAGAGACGCCATTCTTGTCTTGATATGAAGCATTGAAAACGACGCGTAGCTTCGTACTCGAACTGGTGAGCACACAGTGATGAGGAATCATGTAATCAGCAGGTTGAGGGGCAGGCTTCATGTGCTGAGCGGTGACGTAGTCCTTCATGAAGAGCTGATATGCTTCATGATGCTCGGGGTTGCGCTTGAGACGGCGCTCTAAGCTCAAATAACTTTGGTAAGCGGAGGTGCGGTTTGAGCATAGAGTTGAAACTGATGGCTTGAATGGAAGCGAGACAGAGTAGCGTCCGTTCATATCGCGCTGATGGGAAGACACGAAATTATCTTCACATAACTGATCTTCTGGATCTGTGTTGAGGATGAGAGATTTCCTCGGACTCCCAGAAGAGGCGCAGAGTTTGGTCTTAGCTCGAGGAACTCGTGAGCAAAGACAGTGGTGCCTAAGAGTCAGTGTCCGATATTTGAATCGCACCTAATACCACCCAGCCAAACGCAGTATTCAGAGCTGAAGGACTGCGTTTGATTATTACATCCCCAATTCCTGGAACAACGTCGCGTTGTAGATCTGCTCCTATCAAGAAGTCAACGTTTTTCTGAGAGGTGAAACTTGTCATCGGCTAGAGAGAGCCCACGATATTGCTCAAAGACTTCTAATGGAAGTGAGTTCGCTGGCATGTGGCCAGTGATAGTTGACAGAACCAGAGCTTCAACGCAGAAGGTACGGTGAGGTTTGAAGCGAGAGGCGATGTCACAGTTGACGATGCCGTGCACTAGTACAGACGCGTTGCCAATGTCTTACAATTCCACGATGCTGGATTGCATTTTCAAGCCTAGGCGACTTGCGAGAGAAAGTGTTATTGCTGACACTTGCGAGCCCGAGTCGAGGACTGCGCGAAAGGGTTGAAATGTCTTTGACTGATCTCGGATAAGTCCTTGTATGGTACCCAGAATAGTAGTGCGCTTGAGCGGCCGACTGACTTGGAGTTCACAAGCCAGTGCGAGCCCCACTTTAGATTTATTGTCCTGCAGTAGGCGAGTGTCAGCGGAGCCGCTGACCAAGGAGGAGGGCGCGTTCGTGGAGTGTAGCAACAAGTGATGCTGCTTACTATGGCACTCACGACATGAACACTTTGAAAGGCAATCCTTCTTCTCATGGTTACCCAGGCAATTAAAACATCGCTTCAGATTGCGCAGAGTATTATATTTCTCGTCGACGGACTGCTTGAGGAAGCTGCGGCAGCTGTAAAGAGTGTAATTGCCATCACAAGCTGGACACGATCGGCGAGCGGAGCGTCTTGGAACAGGTGATCGTGGCTGTGTGCGCCAGGACTGCGTAGCAGGAGACAAGTTTTGCGACGAGCAATGAATTAATTTTCCGAGTTGGAGTGAATAGGCTAGAAGCGTTGGTAGGCTAGAGCTTGGTAGAGCTTACAGTAGATGGATGATCAAAGCCGCAAAGCTCTAGGGTACGACTTTGCTCTTCAATAAAACCGATTAATTGGTCGTAAGTGGGTGATTCATGAGAGGAACACTTAGACTCAAATTGCCTACGAGTTGCTGATTAAGGTGTGAGAGAGTGAGTGATAAGAGCAAGAAATCCGCTAAGTTGCCAACTTCTAAACCTTTGAGAGCGTCCACAGAACTTCTATGGACATTGAGAAATTTCTGAAGTGAGGCGTGGTTGCCTGATTTCAAAGGTACGAACTGCAGCACTTGCTGTACATACATGGCGGCAAGCAAACGTTTGTTTTGATAGCGACTGATCAAAGCCTTGTACGCGAGAGCATAATTTTCCGCTGAGATATGGAAATTCGAAATGTTTGCCAGAGCTGCATTCTGAAGAGACGACCTCAGAGAAATTTCATTAATTTCTGAACATTATTTAATGCACCATTCTGATCAACTAGAGAGTGGAACAGTGAGTATAATTCTGCCCAATGAGCGAGGTCCCCGTTAAAAGATGGTAGCTTAATAGCAGGGAGCGAAGTGATCGGGTTGACAACTGAAGATTGCTGTGCGGCCGCATCTGTACCACTAGCAGGTGGTTTTGAGGCGGTGAGAAAACGTTTTTGAGCAGCGAATATTAAGTCATCAATGCTAGCTCGAACAACGGACACCTCGATGGGCTTAACCGTTTGATCGACTTGCGAATTAAGCTCGATGATATTTTTTCCACTTTTTTTAATTCAAGTTGTAGAGAAGTGAGTTCATCATACATACCGAGGTTTGAAAATATGAACATCATCATATTTCAGATCTTTGAATGAATCATTTGTGCAGCCGCGAACACTTCATTTCTAGTTTTGGTTAGAGCCAAAGCAAGTTGTTGCTGACGTTCTGTCATTGTTTAAAATTAAACAAACTAAAATGCGACAGAAAACAGAAAACAAATGACAAGATTACACCGCGGGGAGGGGGGGGGGGGAAGGTCGAGCTCAAGAAAGCGTGCGAAAGCACTGTGAATTTTCAGAGCAGAGAATGAGCAAAGAAACAAAACAACAAATATTCAAATATTGAACAATTGTATGAATCCATCAAAGAGCGCGATATTAAATATTCTGAATAGAAATATTCAATGTGACAGAAAAATAGCGCGGATTGATATGTCCAGCTGACAAAGTGAATGACTTACAATCACGCACGTGCGTTCACTCACGGAAGCAAGAGCGAGCGACGAAAGAATGTGCTAACGCTAGTGGAACGCAAGCACCGAGAGATAACACGGCGACAAGCCCGTGTTACACGAGGCGGAACTGAACAATTATAAAATTAACAGTTTTGAGATGAGAAATAATGCAAAGAGAACCAAATCAACACTAGTTGGAGATCCGGCCCGGAGGACCAAAACATGTAGACGTCAATGCGAAAATGTCTACGAGCGACTTAGACTTAAGGGCGAGAGAGTCTCAAAACCGTCTAGGTAGGTGGTCGACAAACGAGAAAGCTTAGTGGACTGTTCTTTTGAGAAAGCCTTGAGAAAGGCGTGAAATGAGGTGAGGTTGGGAAAGCCTGGCTGTGAACATAGACTGAAATCACTTACCGATTTAACCTGGGCGGCGCGAGTGTAGTATGAGCTCTGCTGGGCGTCAAGCGTCGAAGGGCATCGGTGTACAGGGCGGTCAATATCGATGAAATATTTACACTAAAATTATTATGTAAACACTATAGAATTGTTATTACCAGGTACACTGTAGACGTGTACACTGTCGAGGAGGTGCGTACTAAAACACGCGCCTGCACTAATTGCGAGAGCCAGAGAACAACTAAATCACGGTTGGCAGCAAGTTGTTGACTTGCAGTATTGCGGTCAGTACTACAGAATAAGTCGCAGCCTGTATAGGAAGGAAAGAACAAATAAGGTGTGGAATTCGAAGTAAGTGCGCAAACAGCCTTAAACTGGATGTTTTGACGTTTTGGATTTCATGTTCTTATCGTCACCTGTTATTTGTAAATAACTTTTTTCTGCAATGTTTTAGTTTCATTTTATTCATAATTTGTTGGCATAAATGTTTCATTATCGTTTTTGTTATTTTATATTTATTTGTATTATTAAAACATTCCTTTGTTCAACCCAGTTTGAGAAAGACACTCGACTTCTGTCGAAATATCACAAATAAAATGTTTATTTTAAGAAAAGTGTATGTCCAAATAATTTCAATTTAACATGAAATTAGAGTTTACCAAGCAGTGAAGATTCAATGATATGATTCGTAACCTTGTACAGGTATAACATATCTGCAATTGTTCGTCTACTAGCGAGCGTTTTGAAAAAGTTTGTTTGACAGTACATTCGGTAATCACTCCTATGAAATTCAATTCTATATTTTAGACACTGAAGTTTAATTAATCTTGTTGAACACTCACCAGACTATTGATTTTAGTGGAGTGATAGGGTTTCCGAAACCAGTTGCATATTCAACTTGAGGCCGATGGAATCGTTCCCAGCTTGGCTGATCGGTGTATACTACTTAGATTTATGCCGGTCTCCAGAGTTGTTTATTGTTCGCTTCGTCGATGGTGTAGGCACTTAGGGTTGGTTTGGTCTGCTTTAATTTTAATATCCCCCAGTTATGTGCCATTGTCTAAATACGTTTTAATTTATATTTTGTATTTATTTAATTTTATATATAACTGACTTTTTTTTGCAGCAAAACATTACTGCTCATATGGACTTCGACATGCATGGGGACTTGCCAGGTGGAAATCTATTTAGAGGGCAGTTCGTCGTAGAGATTTAAAGTGTTTGACGGCAATGAACTGGTTTGCTGCTTTGATCTATATGTTGATGCCATTAAAGGATACGTTGAATTAGCTTGAACACTTTGTCCAGTTAGACCGAGGTCAAAGTGCATTTGATTTGTTCAGTGCTGAATGTTGTAACAACCAAATGGCATGCGTTGTTTTATAAGTGTAACATTTATGTTGATTCCTTACTAACTTAGTCAAACGTATACATCTTATCAATCAAGCGATAATTAATTTGTGTGTTTTTGTCTTTTAACGATCAATAAAATACAATATTTTTGTGAGTTGTTATATTGTTAAATGGCTTCAATGCTATATTTGCTTCATAATGAGAAGACAAAACCGTTTAATTTTTTCTGCTTTAAAGAGTTTTGTAAAAAATATTGTTAATATTTTGTTCTTCTAAATAATTAATATTTTATTATCTTATCATTGTATAAGTAAACTTAAGTTTGTATTCTAAATAGCTTAAAGGACACTCACACTAATTTTTTTTGTACAATGCAAAATGTGTAATTATTTCCTAAATAAAATTGATAAAGTTTAAATACAACAATTTACTTCTACAATTATTATTATTATTATTATTATTATTATTATTATTATTATTATTATTATTATTATTATTATTATTATTTTATTTTTCTTCTTTTCTGCTCTCCTTTGCACTACCGAGCTCATCTCGAGCCAAGATGATGCGAGAGTGCACCTAGCGTGGGGACCCAACGGTGGTGGGGAACGACAGAACTCAGAGGCTGAGGACCTTCCGCACGATGTTGCTTGTACCAAGGATTGCAGCCTTCTGCAATCCTCATTAATTATTATTATTATTATTATTATTATTATTATTATTATTTTTATTTTTTATTATTATTATTATTATTATTGATTCATAGCAGTTGTCGAAAAAGTTTGCCCCGACTGGGGTTCGAACCCAGAACCTCCGGCTTAACGTGCCATAGCTCTACCAATTAAGCTACCGGGACCACAGAACAAACCTTTAGGAAACTGCTATTTGTTGTGACTGTTGACTTACATGCAAACTTTTTCGACAACTGCTATGAATCAATAACTATGTCCTTAAAGCGGGCTTATGCTTAAAAACCATATATTCATTATTATTATTATTATTTGGGATTTGGATCAGTTGGGATTTGGATCCTTGGCACCCACCCTTATTATTATTATTATTATTATTATTATTATTATTATTATTATTATTATTATTATTATTATTATTATTAATATATGGTTTTTAAGCATAAGCCCGCTTTAAGGACATAGTTATTGATTCATAGCAGTTGTCGAAAAAGTTTGCCCCGACTGGGGTTCGAACCCTGAACCTCCGGCTTAACGTGCCATAGCTCTACCAATTAAGCTACCGGGACCACAGAACAAACCTTTTGTTAAACTGCTATTTGTTGTGACTGTTGACTTACATGACATAAATCCAACAGAAGACGGCAATGTAGCTGTCAAATCTGAAAGATTGCATGGATAAATTCAATCACATCTCATCTCCCATGAGTTGGGTAGTATGAATATATGGTTTTTAAGCATAAGCCCGCTTTAAGGACATAGTTATTGATTCATAGCAGTTGTCGAAAAAGTTTGCCCCGACTGGGGTTCGAACCCAGAACCTCCGGCTTAACGTGCCATAGCTCAACCAATTAATACGGACCCAGAACAAACCTTTTTACTGCTATTGTTTGACTGTTGACTTACATGACATAAATCCAACAAAGCGGCAATGTAGCTCAAATCTGAAAATGCATGGATAAATTCAAACCATTTATCTCCATGAGTGGGTATATGAATATCTGGTTTTAAGCATAAGCCGCTTTAAGGACATAGTTATTTTCTAGCAGTTGCGAAAGAGGTTGGTTCCCCGTGCGGGTTCGACCCAGAACCTTCGGCTTAACGTGCCATAGCTCTACCAATTAAGCTCGACACAGAACAAACTTTAGTGAACTGCTATTTTGTTGACTGTTTGACTTATATGACTAAATTCCAACCAAGACGGCAATTTAGCTGTCAAATCTGAAAAATGCTATGGATAATTAATCACTTATCTCCCCTGAGTGGGTAGTGAATATAGGTTTTTACAACCCCTTTAGATATATTTATTGTTCATATTCTCGAAAAGTTTGCCCTACTGGTTCGAACCAGAACCTCGTTAAGTGCCATAGCTTAACCAATTAAGCTCCATGCAATCTTTCAATTTGACAGCTAATTGCCGTCTTCTGTTGGATTTATTCATCGTAGTCAACAGTCCACATAGCATTTCCTAAGGTTTGTTCTGTGGTCCCGGAGCTTAATTGTAGAGCTATGGCACGTTAAGCCGTAGTTTGATTGAACCCATCGGCAAACTTTTTCGACTGCTATGAATCAAAGTATTATAAATTATTATTTATTTTATTATTATATTTTATATTATTTATTATTATTTTATTAAATCAAACGTATGATTAACGGAGTTAGTTCGTCGCTCGAGTAAACATTTTCTTATTTCTTTTAATTTTCTATTCCTAGAACTCACTTTATTTAGTTTTTCTGCTTTAAATGTTGATATTAAGGAATTGTTAGCATAATTTTCAACAAAAACCAGGTTATACTTAACACGAGTCAAAGTGATTAGTTTGTTACGTGTTGAATGGTACAACCAAATAGGTTATTTTGTGTAACATTTATGTTAATTCCTGTGACTTACTTGGTCAAACGTATAAAGCTTACCATTCAAGCGATAATTAATTGAGTGTTCTTGTATTTTAATAATCGTTAAAAAACCAAAAAAATGTTGTTTGCTATATTTGCTATATTTGCTTCATAATGAGAAGGCAAAACCGATTTATTTTTTTTCTGCTTTAAAGTGTTTTGAAAAAATATTGTTATTATTTTTTTTCTTTTGAACAATGAATATTTTATAATCTTACCATCGTATATGTGAACTTAAGTTTGTATTCTAAAAAGCTAATAAAAAGGACACTTAAACTAAAGATTATTTTTGTAAAATACAAAATGTGTGAGTATTCTTAGTAAAATTGATAAAGTTAAAATACAGATATTCACTACAAAAACTATTATATTTATTACAGGCAAACATTGATAGAATTTGAATGAAAGATTACAAATAATTGCAGAACAAATAAGTCCGGTAATAGCGTAGTTTATAAACTTGTCAATATAAAGGGTGATCATTTCGACTACAAAAAATACAGGCCCATCGCAATAACTCCAAGCATTGAAAAAATATTGAAAAGATACATAGCGGACAGTAAATTATACCCACATATAACAAAAAACTTGTAAAAAAAACAGCCTTACCTTACACAATCAAAAGCTATGAGATCTAAAAGAAATGCCAAGCTTATTTACTCTCCCACATTTTCGCAATATTAATACACAAATTCACTTTGCCCTGTGGCTGTATCCTTGCAAAGCGTGGCAAAATTTTATTAGCAATTATTGTTTTAAATGTAAAAGTTTGTGCAAATTTATTTTGCCAAGCTTTGCAAGGATACAGCCACAGGGCAAAGTGAATTTGTGTATTAATATTGCGAAAATGTAGGAGGGTACATAAGCTTGGCATTTCTTTTAAATCTCATTGCTTTTGATTGTGTAAGGTTTGGCTTTTTTTTTACAAGTTTTTTGTTATATGTGGGATCTCATTACTTTTTCAAGTTCCATTACAAAATTATTTGTTAAAATAATTCCCGCCAAAGTCAGAAGTTTTTTAACTTCTGATTTGGACTTAAGTCCATCAGTTCTTGTCTTAGGAGTTTGTAAACGGTGACTTTGGAGCCGTCCTAGCAACGAAGCACATAATAAATTTCAGAGTTGTTCTGAATCGGCCTTGTTGATTCTGGCGTTGATTCGCGGGTGTTCGCACTGTCCATACCACTGATTGCTATATTTCCTATTAAAAATGTCGATCTTTGGTTGGTTATCGCTCACTCGTCGATTGCGTCGGGGCCTGCAGGGTTGGCTTGGTCGCTTTGATTTAAAGTCCCCCACTGAAAATCAGTTATATAACTGAGTGGGTAGACTCTAAATAAAATTTATTTATTTATTTTTTTTATTTAATTTAAAATATCAAGTGGTCTAAAGACTTGTTTTTTTGTAAACAATGTAAGTGATTATTGTCAAGTAACTATAGTTACTTGTTGATTATATTCTTGTAAATGACTTATATTGAAACATTTATTTGGAAGCCTTCCAGCAAACTTTTTCAACTTTCTCTTTCAAAAGACCCTATATCACTATTGCCTTAATGTCCATGCAAAATGTGAACGTTGTAGCCCCACCCGTTTGGTCAGAATCGCGGGCCGATTGAAACTGACGAATTATACCGTAGTAGCAGTAGCTAGCAGTAGTAGCTGACATCCTTAAATTCTGAGCATGTTTCAAGCCATTCAAGCCAGAAAGAATGCTCGTACCCCAACCAAATTTGGCATGTGTTGTCAGGTACCTAAATCCCCTCGATTTTGATAGTTTTCAAGACGGCTGGGTAACACCTCGCAATCACCCCAACTCTGGTTACTATATAAGGTGCCTGAGTGTGTAGCGCACCACGGCTTAGCTGAGGCGCCCTAACGGGCACCTAGATGACAAAATTTAACATGATTAACAATCGTTAAAAAATTAATCGTCGATTGCGTCGGGGCCTACAGGGTTGGCTTGGTCGCTTTGATTTATGTCCCACTGAAAATCAGTTATATAACTGAGTGGGTAGACTCTAAATACAATTTATTTATTTATTTAAAACGCAATACGGATTTTAAAAACGTAACAGCACAGAAGACCTTTAACGATCGTTCTCTCATAAAGTGAAGTCCAAACTAGATAGCAATAATTGTTATGTTGTATTTATGTTCATCGTTTCAAAAATGCTTTTGATACCCTTGATTATACTATAGACCTATTCCAGGATGCGTTGGAAAAAATAGAATTTCGAGGTTCGATGTAAGCGTGATTTGAAAACAATTTGTTGAATAGGAAGTTAAATGTTAGAGTAGGGGATGTGTACAGTGAAGGTAAATCATGTCGCAGTGGCGTACCACAAGAGTCAATTTTGGGTTTTCAACTTTATTTAGTTTATGTCAATGTTATGGTCAGATATATATTTAAAGTGTTTATCTTTTTTATGCGGACGACGTAGCATTAATATCAATACATAATAAAGTCAAACTAGCAGTATAATATTTGTTGGCATATTTTCAAATTCTCTTGAAATGGAACCGTGGCATTAGACTCATTATAAACGCGGGAAAAAATAGAAGTGCATACCTGCCCTCCTTTAAACGCTGATCGGCATATCAGTACATAGGTAAACATTGCTCTTGATTTTAATTGTTTGCATATAAACGTTTGCAAAGATGTGTTAATGTGTTCATGACAGACAAAAATACCTTCAGTTTACAGCCATCCGTAATTAGATCTTTAAAATAGATCGAAGGTTTTTCTGTGATATTCAAATAGGGAAACTATGCAATAGACTAAGATCTTGTGCTTATCAGCTTTACGCAGTTAAATATATCCTATCCTAACCGTAAAATGGTATATATTGCTCTAGCTGAGTCGGTAATATCGTACGGTATATCGGCTTGGGGTAATGCTTCTTACTCACAACGTAAAAGTCTTATATCATTGCAAAATAAAATTTAAAAAATGATGAGTGCAAGAGAAATAGTTGACAGGAAATTTGTCTCTGATTTTGAATTATTAATTGATGTCTTGCAAGTTAGGGAAATCTTTGTTTTGCTGATATTTAAGCATTTTTTCGACATAAAATATAAAAAATTGATATTGACCACAAGCCTTCTACCATTGAGTATATAACCATCCTTAGGTTCCATACTCAAAGCTTCTACTAAGGCAAAAAGTGAAGGAATGTACCAGTTACCACTCTTTAACAATTAAATGGATAGATATCGTTAAGCTACTCTGTATCTTTATAATTAAATAAGATTCTTCCAGAGATTAAAGAATAAGATTAATTTAGACGGTTAAAATGAAAATAAGATATATTTGCCTCACATTAATATTAGTTGAGTGAGGTTATTATAGTTATGTGATTTTAATGTTGTTTTAAGATATTTATC
Organism: Sweltsa coloradensis; assembly: GCA_024449915.1. Lineage (NCBI taxonomy): Eukaryota > Metazoa > Arthropoda > Insecta > Plecoptera > Chloroperlidae > Sweltsa > Sweltsa coloradensis. The sequence continues at coordinate 631,723 of JAMZAV010001055.1, read as the reverse complement.
CTTTTTATTGTATTCTGAAATAAAGCGTTGACGCGTGGAAAATATAACTTGTTACCGACCGGAGACCGGAGAGTCCCTCGCTTGTTAGGGCAGGTTGTTATTGTGCTTCAGATATTATATGTGCGAGGATGATTCGCCCAGTGGCGTAGACAGTAAAGATAATGGGGGGCGAACGCCCCCTTCTTTGTTCTGGCGTCTTCTAAGCATTTGAATTGTCCCATTTCAAAGTCTTAAATACCTACCTATGTGATATGAGTAAATACGAACATCTGTGAGTCACAAGTTTTAACTGGTGCTGTCCATAGGTAAGTTGGAAATATCTACATTGAGTTTTGTCTAATAAAATAAAATAAAACATAACATAACGGCAATAAAACAAACGCATGGTCAACTATGTCAGGAGGTTTTTTAGTCTATTTATCATTGCTAAATATTGAGAGTCTCCTGGTGGAATCTATTGGATTAATTAAAAACGTGATAACAAACTTGGCAAACATAAAACCATGAAGGAAAAAACTCCTTTACAAGGAACGAATTACGAAGGCACTAAAAGCAGTCAATTATCCGAGCTGCAAGGACCAGTGAGAGTTGGCTAAACGGATAACAGCGTTGGAGCAATAGCTAAATAAATAAAAGTATGTATATTGTCTATGTCTATAAAATTTGTAATGTATTGTAAACTGGTTAATATGAGTCGGCGCCCCCTTAAATGTCCTGCTCTCTCAGACCCAAAACCTGATTACGCCACTGAATTCGACATGACTCGACGAGCAAGCTATAGAGGTCACAAGCGGAAGCGGGAGATTGCGAATGACTAACATTAATTTGGGTCAAGCAAATAAAGCACAAGCTGTGCATGATCCTTTGAAATCCACGGTATGTATTCATCCACAGATATTGCGTCTAACCGCGTCATCCACGGATAAACTGAATACAGGAAATTGATTCCCTTCTGTCGGTGAAGGCAAGTGTTATCGCTAATACATGTTGTAATTACTCGCGTCCAATCCAACCACCAACCACTCGATTACAAATACGATGTATTATTAGCTGGAGCTGATGTTAAGAGATCTAAAATGCACGCGCTCAAGTGTCGATGATTTTAGCTGAATGGTTGGTTAAGAGTTTAAAAAAATATATTCATATTGATATCCAGACTTGATTGCAAAGAATAAAATCTAGTAAAATCATTGCGGGATATAAGTCCAGAAAGTGAAACATGCATTTCGATCCAGGAAAGTCCCATAAAACCGTTTCTCTTACGATTTACAAACTTAACTAACGCAGTCACATTTATTTAAATGTTGATATCCAGTATGAAAATTTGCTTATAAATATAACACTAGTAAAACAGGTAAATTGATTATACAATATTGTTATTATTTGGACATACACTGTTCTTATAATATATTATTTTTAAATTTAAATATTATTTTTAAAATAAAAAAATGGTAAAAAGGTGATATGGTGACAAGAGTGATAAATGAGTCATGTTGGCAAACTGGCGTTAACAGCAGCTTTAAATAAATGAAGTTTCATGTGGTTGATGTGAATTTCTGTGATAATGGCTAATAATTTGTTATAGGTGTCTTGAATTCGGTTGATGGGGGAAAATTTAAAAACATCAATACGACCACATGGAATTTTGAAGGGGATGTGATTTCTTGTAATTCTCGAAGGGATGTGAAAGTTTATATCTTGAAGTAGGTCCGTGTTGATGAAGTTATGAAGAAGTTTGTAGAGGAAAATTAAGTCGGTTGCACTTACGACGACTTTCTAGTGTTGGAATTTAATATTGTTGACAAAGTGTAGCATAATGTGATCGGTGAAAAATTATATTATTTTGAAAGCAAAGAAAACTTAAAGATTTGTGTTGAATGCGTTCTACTTGCTTAATTTTGGTGAATAACTATTTATGAGATTCATGCTTAATATTTTAAGAACGATGTGAAAACATATATCAAAAGAAGCGTCTTGACATCAGGAACAAGAATAGTGGTCACTATGGGATACGTGGTTCATTACATTCTTGGTTGGAACATTTCCTTAAATGTAGAACACAAAAAGTAACATACAAGGAGCGGGATCATCCTCAGTAAATGTGACTTCCGGAGTACCTCAAGGTTGTGTACTGGGCCCGTTGCTTTTTGACATATTTATGATGGGTTTACTCCAGTGTTTTCTCAGAAATAAGCCAATTTGATGATGACTGCACGATATGTAAGAAAATATTTACGCAAGATGACACAGATGCACTCCAGACCGATTTGGACAATATAAACACTTGGTCTGTTGAAAATGGAATAAAGCTGAACCCTATAAAGAGTGTATTCATCAGATTCTCTATATCTAGAACCCATTGCGTAGTAGTTAGCAAATAAACGGTTGTTTGACAATACTGTACAATAATTGTGTCAAGTTTTTGGGTATCACAACAACTAGTGATCTAAAATGGAATACGCATACTGAAACAGAAAGAGCTGAAGCCTCCAGACAACTCTATTTTATTGAAAGAAACCTTCATCATGCCCACTTCAGTATTAAACGAGTTGTATACTTAGCGTTGGTTAGATCTTATCTCCTTTACGCTTGTCCAGCATGGGATCCCTCTTCAGATATTAACAAATCAAAATTGGAGCGTGTACAAAGTCGAGTAACGAGCAGTGTTGGGGAAGGAACTTTTAAAAAGAACGCGTTCTCGTGAACGCGTTCTTTTTTTGTGAACTTTTCAGTGAACTTACTCTTTTTTTAAATAATGAACTTGAACTTTTAAAAGTTCTTTCCGAAAACGAACTTTTCAGTTTTAGAAAGTTCATTTGAAAGTTCTTTCCGTGCGTTGAGCAGCCGTCGAATCGCCGCCGTCAACGCTTTAAAACAATAACAAATCGTTGTTCCATCGTAGGCCTAAGTATCTGCCATAATTTTACAAGCTGGTCGACGAGAATGTAGTACAAATCATCAACACGATCAAAGACAGTTCAACACTTTCGTAAGACTCATACTCGTGAGTAGTTTGGTACCGGTACTCGAACACCTCTAATGTTTTTCCTCGGGTTTTTCTTCATTTTACGCCGGCCTTTGATAAAATAGTGATTTTTTTTACAAAAGAACTTTTAAAAGAACTTAGTTCATATTTTAGACGAACTTGAACTTTTCAAAATTTTAGGTTATAAAAGAACTTGAACTTTTTAAAAGTTCATTATTTGAGCTGTGAACTGAACTTTTAAAAAGTTCATTTTAAAAAAGAACTGACCCAACACTGGTAACGAGTATTATTGCTGCAAAGAAAACATTTCAAAGTGTCAGTGTTACTGCAAGACGTTCCATTGCTAGAAAGTGACAGGAAGAAAGTAGAACTTTAATTTCTATGGGGAATGGTACACAGTACTACTGGTCTGGACCCGTACGCAAGTTTGCAAGTCTGTAGTCGTGGAACAGAACTTGGTAGAGGCTTAATTCTCAAGCCTCCATTTGCAAGAACAACAGCGTACCAAAACGGCTTCTACTACAAGATATGAATGGAATGCTCTTCCTTGTGAGTTAAGGGAGATTCGCTCATTAGACTCTTTTAAATCTGTCCTAAGAATTACAAAATTACAAAATGTTTTTCGCATTACAAAATTAATTTTATTATAACTTTTCATCTATTCATTTTTTTTTAATTCATTGAAGTGTATATTTCTTTACGTTATTATTCCATATTTAATAATTTGCTAATAATTGTTATAATGCTGTATATATTTTATCATATATATTTTTACAAGGTTGGCAGTCACCACCAAGTGTTTTTGGAGCTCTGCTCTTTCTGCCATCCCCGTGACACATTTAATCAATGAATGTGTTGCGGGAAAAAATTATAATATGCCGGTGTTACAAAATCGTGACATTTTGTCAATCTTATTTGATTTTGAAGTCATCAAAACTATTAATCCGTGCTGTGCAGTACATTTAAATAATAACCAACACCAATTTTATTTTTTAACAAAAATGTTTAGTTTTACATCATGCTTGTAGAAGAAAGACCACGGAACACGATGGTTTTTTTCGTTTTTGTCTAAACTTTATATCTTCGGCTACAGGGATAGTTCTTTACCGCGCTTGTCAAATATTTGGCTGTCTGCAAGGACGTGAAGAGTGCGCAATGTTTACGTCACGCGCGCGCATCCACAATTATTATTGTTATTAAATCGTGTGTTGTTACTTACTGTTACTAGGTAGCGACTTCTAGTTTTCTGCATAATTCATTTTTAAAAAATATGTTATTTACATTCCCGGAAAATCCAAGGGATGAGATGTCCTTTAAATAAATTACTATAATGGCATCGTTAGCGATGCACGCATGGGGTTTCAGATAATGTTTTCTATCTCTCACTTCTTTAGGATAAGTTTAGGGTGATCGTGAAGGCAATCCGTCATTGCAAGGGGCCCACTCTACCTATGGATTTCGAAACACGGAAGATCAGCTATAGTAATAGAGGAAATTTCTTCCAGGTTGATTTTGTGTATTTTTTCCGCAAAAACCTCTAGTTAACCAAGGTAATGTTTTCAACAACAATGTTATTATTTTTGAACTGGGAAAACGCCAAATGAGTTAAGACGAAGGACTGCCGCCAATATTAAAACCGTGCGAAATGATCAGATATTAGTAAGTAATCATAATAATAAACAATCTGTAACTAATTTTACTCATTGTTAAATGCAATTTGTATAAATGAAAATTAATTTTAATTTTTGTTATTCTGTGTCATAAGACAGCCTTAATGTAAAGGAAGAGCTTTGTTTAATAAAGAAATAAAGTAGCATTTCGAAAAAAACGTGGCTAATAACGCTAGAATCCTGTAGAATTTTTGTCACTCTTGCCGTTGAGCGGGTCCAACTTTCAACCACACTTTTTTCCCAATAAAATCAATGAAACACAACTACAAATTAAAAATAAGTTAATATTAAGTGAGTATAGTGAGTAATTAATAGTAAGCACTCTCGAATTACACAAATAATGTGAAATAATTTACATTATTGAACATGAACGTCGTCTCACTCTGATCAACGCGCCATTTTGGATTTTGGCTATGTCATTGTCATTTACTTTGTAGGTGTACCAACCTTTTTGCGATATTGTGGTTATTGTTATAAGTCATTTATAAATATGTTATTGTTTTTTAAATAGTCGAATAGCACGGGGGTCCAGGGGCGGAGCCCCGGCGGGGGCCGGGGGGCTGGCCCCCCAGAACAGAATGAGGTACAGGACAAACAGAAACGGACCGAATTAAACGTAAGTTTGGTGTGTTTTGGTTGGTACGTCGGAGAATGGAGAGACTTTGCTAAAATGGCCGCCGTGATAACAGGTAATAGGTAATAACAGTGAAATTAGTCTGTGAGTAATATTGTGTTCACCTATGTAATTGTTAATTTTGCAAAGTAGTATATAAAAATAAATTGTTAATATTGAATTTTTACACATTTATTTCTAATTTGTAGTTGTTTTCCATCGATTTTATGGGGGAAAAAGTGTGGTTGAAAGTTGGACCCGCTCAACGGCAAGAGTTCCGAATTTTTTATACCAAATACTATTATTAGTAGTGTCTATTTATTGTAAAATATTTGAAACTGAAAAGTTCCGGTTATATGTCTTAACAAACTTTATTGGACGAAAATACCAAATTTTTCCTCATATTAAAGTTTCGTGACAGAGTAAATGTCAACTTTTCAGAAATTGAATTCTGGACATTGCGACTCGTGGGAACCTTGGAATGGGGCTGTGGGGGGGGGGGGGGTTGTTTTCAATATAAAAATGGAAATGTGTGAAAATGGAAAGATGATAAAACATTATTTATCTGATCATTATAGTGTATCGATGTGGGTATAAAGATGTAAATGAAAAAAGAAATTTGAATAGTGAATCAAAATTCAGGACGTAATGCTGGTAATTCTGATACCTTCTGACATCATTCTGACATCATCAGTCTCAAGATAAGGACTGTGCTGATGAAATTAGTAATGATGGTATTAGCCCTACTTTGTGATACATTTCTAAAATCAAGTAATTTTGAATGGTTTTAATATTGGCGGAAGTTCTCTGATATTAATGTTCGAATAAGTCCAGGGGGTTTATTTATTAAGTGACACTGTGACGGCGACAGTGACAGCGTCAGCGACAGTGACGAGTGATAACAGTCGATCGCATGCGAAAACTTTAGTGAAAAGAGCAAGTGAGCTGTCACTGTGAATTTTCATATTGCCAAATAAAATAGTTATCGATTACATTTTTTGTATGTAGTAGTTTATTATGTCAAAGATGCTTGGGCAGACGGCGTAAAACATGTTAAATGTGTTATTGTTGCTTATACACAGCTTATTAGCTTGTATTTCTGCAGTCAGATGCATGCTGCGTTGAGTCAAGCATATGAGCATTTTACTGGCAATAATAACACATTTTACACTTTTTAAGCCGGCTGCCATTGTTTCTTAGACTAAATAAACAACAACATGCAGCAAATGCAACTACTTCATTTTGTCTGATGTAAATTCGAGGCGGGATCCTACTTGCATTTCTCACTAAACTTGTCGCATGCGATCTACTGTTGTCATTTTCGATTGACTATTGTCAATTGTCGCTGTCGATTGACGGTTGTCACAATCAGTAAATGACCCCCAGTCCAATATACCTGGTAGGAGGTGGTAGCTAGAAACTGGTCAGATGGCAATCATATGGTAACGATGATATGGGAGCAATTTTGGTATATGTACCTGACATTTCCTATTAGAATTAACTTACTTTAATTTTGAGACAAATACCAATGTTCGTCTATTATTAATTTCTACTGGTTTTTTAATCGAGACTACTTTGAAAGAATCTCATTTTTTATACACCTAAAAACCTTCTTTAAAATTGTTAATATTAAAATTCTTTCTTCGCTTATAGATAGATAGATAGAATCGACGGTTCTATTACCAATAAGATTCGAGATAATATCTTTAATAAAATAAGAATAAGAATCGCTTCTAATGGTTTATTCGCATGCGTGCATCTTCCATCTCTGTTATTCGTTTTGCTTGAGACCTCTCTTTCTATGAAAATGGCAACATTGTACGCGACCACTTCGGCTGAAACTCGTATTTATTTAAATTTGTGAACGTTTCACGATGTTTGACTATGTGCTTTGGATTCATAAATGATGCCTGTCTCACGTAACATATGTCAGATTTCTTAAATAATTCTATTTGAGTAGATATTAGCGTGTAAAAATCCCGAGCCATTGTAACCTTATGGGCCCGTGCACTGCAAATGCACTGAACTCGTTTCCCGCGTCGTACTAGGGGTAGCCTATTCAGAAGGTGTATGCCTAGACCTAGGCCTAGGGCTAGCCTCTTTGCTCGATCCTCCTGCTCGAGTGGATTCGTGCTGTAGACCTAGCTAGCTCCTTAGCTTGTTATCCCTTCATTAATTTGAAAGCAAATTCTGGATCTGGAAATATATCAGGCTAAAATAAGTAATTGTATCAAGTTTGGTGCTAGGAACTAGGCTAGGCCTACACGTAAAAGCTTTCAACCCAAAGGGGTAGACATAACCTAAAAATCGGATCACGGGCTAGCCTCTAGACCCTAGGGCCTTGACCTAGGAGAAGGCTAGGCCTAGGTCTAATTTCTATTCAAACTTGTTAAAGTATAATTAATTACTCAGCATTTTGCATTATTGTGGCCGTATCATGTGACACGGATAACGTGTAAGTGATGCCTTCAAATTCGATCATAATAATATCTCACTTCGATTTTCCCGCTAAAACAAGTAATCTAATCCCAGTCATCTCCTTCCGGGTCGGATGAGTCGGATGAGGGTTGGATTTGTTTTGGCTTATTTCCGGGACACTTGGATTGCAATCTGAGATGAACTTTGGAACACTTGGCTGACTCGAATTAGTAATCGGATGAATTCTGGAACTCAGCTTACATAATGCGAACTTGATACAGGGCAAACAAACAAACCTATTGGCGTCACAAGTGGCGCGCGCCAGATTTAAAGTCTGACGAAAATCCTTAGTTTTCCATGGGTTTGTTTGTTTTGATTGTTTGTTTTTTCTTCATAAAATGGCTTAAAATGTTATTACCTTTGATCTGAATGCCACTGTTGTCAAGATGAGGGTCGTCCTGAAGGCCTCTGCTTGCTTTTGTCTGAAAATACAAATTAATATTATATTGCCTTTCTATTTAATTCCCATTTTTTAAAACAAATACACATCATCGCCTTCAAACTCTGTGTACATGTCAATAATATTTTTTATTTAATGATGACTTTTTAAAAATTATTTTACCTCTGTTTTTTAATCTTGAACTTTCTCACTGCAACTTATGTGCAGTTTGTTTCATAGTTGGATGATAATAAGAACAGTTTTTACTTTTAAGAGCACTTTCAAAATACACAAATGCAGATATATTTTGGTTTGTCCCGGAAATTTTATTTTGTTTATTTCTTTCCCCATCAAAAGAGAAAATCATGTAAAGTATGGATTTTTTTTAGAAAATTCAAATTTTCTATTTTGATGTCTATTTTATTTTCGGTACAAATATTTAGATTTTATTCAAAATCCAAAATTTTCCCAAAATTCTTTAAAGTTAATTCTAAACAAAATTAAAATACTTTAAATATTTAAAAAAATAACAGAATTAATTTGTTTCGATCAAATTTCCTGGAGTTGATAACCATATTAATGAAGTTTGGTCAGCACAATATAGTTAATTGTTAAAACTTATCGTAGGCTTTCACGGCCCGAGTCAATGATAAAACTTGGCTGTCGGGATACGCCGTTTCGATTGTCATTAAAATTCTGACGTTTCGATTGCACAGCTCATCTTCAGAGAAGAAGAGGAAAATCACTGGGCAGAACCTACTCAATCCAGCTCGACCCAGTGAATGACAAGTTACAATGGTGTGCAACCTCCTTTATATAAAACAATGACGCATGCGCGTTTAATCAATATTGATATTTCTAGTATGTTCTGCACGTGCTAACTTTAGACGTTCTAATGTTGGCCTCCAAGTCCTACACAATTTTAACCCATCTCTGTTGAAGTTGTCAGATTTCATTTCATTTCACAAATATGCATTGCGCTTATGCGATGTTTATTAATTATGCTATGTACGGCAGAATTTCCATTCAAACTGACAGTGCTGTTTAAATTTTGGCTTATACCTATATATATAGGTATTTAGGCCGAGTCTTCTGCCACGCTACACGTTTATCATGGGAGCGGGTTTGGAACGGTAACAGTAGGGGGTCCAAAATTAGTTTCTGAATTACTGTTAACAAAAACAAAAACTAAAACGAACTTAACTTATAACATTCTAACTTAACTTAATTAAACCTACCTACATTTAACGTAAATTATACACTTGAAACGTGCTTGTTAAATAGAGTGGCGTGTCAGCGAAGCCCCCTTCTAGACGCCACGTACCGTGGCTTCAGGTATAGTTTAGAATGGTATTAACAACAACTGATTTAAGTAAAGTCGAGTGTAATATCGCAGTTTATTCAGTATATAGCCATTACATTTTTGGTTGGTACATTTCCTTAAATGTAGAACACAAAAAGGAACCTTCCAAGGAGCGGAATCATTCTCAGTAACTGTGACTTCCGGAGTACCTCAAGGTTCTGTGCTGGTCCTGTTGCTTTTTGATATATTTATGATGGATTTACCCCAAAGCGTTTCCTCAGAAATATGCCAATTTGCTGATTACTGCACGATCTATAAGAAAATATTTACGAAAGATGACACAGATGCACTCCAGACCGATTTGGACAATATAAACACTTGGTCTGTTGAAAATTTAATGAAGCTGAACCCTTTAAAGAGTGTTTTCATCAGATTCTCTAGATCTAAGAACCCATTGTGTTGCAGTTACCAAATAAATGGTTTGCCAATACTGGAAAAGAATGGTGTCAAGTTATTGGGTATCACAATAACTAGTGATCTAAAATGGAATACGCATACTGAAATAGTAAGAGCTAAAGCCTCCAGACAACTCTATTTTATTGCAAGAAACCTTCATCATTCATCATTCTCACTTCAGTATTAAACGGGCTGTATACTGAGCATTAGTGAGACCTCATCTCCTTTACGCCTGTCCAGCATGGGATCCCACATCAGATATTAACAAAACAAAATTGGAGCGAGTACAAAGTCGAGCAACGCGCATTATAGCTGCAAGGACAAAATTTCAAAGTGACAGTGCTACTGCAAGACGTTCATCTTTAGACATTCCATTGCTTGAACGTTACATGAAGAAAGTAGAACTGCAATTTCTATGGGGAATGTTACACGTTTCTAATGATCTGGACCCATACACAAGTTTGCAAGTCTGTAGTCGTGGAGCAGAACTTGGTAGAGGCTTAATTCTCAAGCCTCCATATGCAAGAAAAACAGCTTATCAAAATGCCTTCTACTACATGACTCGTAATGAATGGAATGCTCTTCCTTTGGAGTTAAGGGAGATTCGCTCATTAGACTCTTTTAAATCTGCCCTAAGCAAACATGTTTTTGCATTACAAAGATTATTCTACAGTTCCTTTTCACTGATTCATTTTTATAATAATTCATTGAAGTGTATATTTATTGACTTATTTTCTATATTTTACAAGTTTACTAATGATTGTAATAATGTTGTTATCTTATATTATATTTATTGTTATAAGGTTGGCAGTCACCAAGTGTGTTTGGAGCTCTGCTCTTTTCTGCCATCCTCGTGATACATTTAATCAATGAATGTGTTACGGAACAAATAATAAACAAATTAAAAAATAAAATAATAATAAAATAATGCACGACCGCACGCGTGACCTCGTGCCTTTCGTCACATGTTTGCATTAGGCTCGTACGCTAATACGATTTCTGCCACTCGTGCGTCGCGTCACGTGACGTTTTGGCACAGGTAAGTATGGCCGAAAACTATGTGACCGTGCTCATGTAATTGCTGTGTTATCACTGTTAATGTTCATGTGCGCTTATCAATAAAGCAGATTGCAATAACCTAAGTATTGTTGCACATTCATAACCTTTGACCACCACACACCACCACCCGCAACAAATGCCAACATGCACAAGTCCGCCGTAGCAAATAATATATTGGGAAACGAAGGTTCGAGGAAAAGATGGATATACCAAACAAAGTAGGCACAACGATAGCGACCCGTCAGCAGTTGAAATCAGGAAACAAAGAGAATATCACACATAGGAAAGAACGAATAATTGTGAATTGACATATTTCAACTTTTCTATTTTTATTAAGGGCATATTTTACAATGTAATATAATTCAACAAAACAATTACAATATTACGTGTCCTTTCAGCTATTTAAATACAAACTCAAGTTTACTAATAAGATGAGAAAATTAAAATTTCATTTTTAAAAACTAAAAATAATTAACAACATTACTTATGTCCATGAGTGAATGGCGATAAGATTAATAGAACTCTTAAAAGGAGAAGGATATAAAGTTTTTGTCATCTTCTCTTTAAGAAGCAAATGAAACATTGAATCCATGTTAAGGTTTCCAAAAAACAACACGCGTAAATATTTTCTTTTGATACTCATTAAAATACAAGCACACACAATTAATTATTCGGTTGAATTGCAAGATCATACGTTCAAACTAAGTTATGTAAGAGACACTACACTATAAAACATACAAACTTATAAAACAACACACGGCATTATCTGGTTGTTGCAAAATTCAGGCACTGCAACAATCAAATATACGTCGGTCCAGGTCAAAATGATCGAAGTGTTCAAGCTAATGCAAGGTATTTTTCTTGGCATCGACATAAAGATCCATACAGTGAACCAGCTCATCTTCGTCAAACACTTTAAACTCTATGACGAACGGACCTCTTAATATCGCTCCATCAGGCATCTCCCCATGCAGATCGTAGTCGACATGAGCAGTTATGTTTTGCTGTAACAGTCAGACATATTATATTTGATAAGTACATAAAATATAAATAAATTCGTAATTAGAGTCAGTCACATAACTGAATTTCAGTGTAGGATGATACATTTAAAACATACCAAGGTAACACTATAAGTGCCGACAACATATAGACGAGAGAATAATAACCAACGATAGGCCTATAGAGACATGCATATTAAAGTAGTAAACACCGACCAATCAAGCTGGGCACGAATCCACCCGAGGAAAGCGCCAGAATCAACATGGCTAATTCGGAAAAACGTCAAAATTTAATAAGTGCCTCGTTGCTAGGACGGTTCCAAAGTAATCGCATACACATTTTTAAGCCAAGAACTGATGGACTTCAGCCCAAATTTGAAGTTCAAAAAACTTCTTACTAAGGCTGAAATTAATCCTAGACATTCAGCATTTGCCTTAAGCCACAAGACTATTTCATATTGTAGACATTACACTATGGCTGTTCTGTTTGTTTATATAATATGCATGTAGTGGCAAGATATACCATATCGAGAATCCTTGAAACGTACGTTATACACCTTTATAGAATGAATTACAAGTAAAATGGTGTGGAGTAAATTTAAAAAAAAATGTTGTTCGTTGGTCTTGTGGGTAGAGGCTCTTCTTCCGATGCAGAAGGACCAAGGCTCGATTCCCGCTCTAGGGAGATATATTTACTTCTGATGTGGACTTAATTCCATCAGTTCTTGGCTTAGGAATGCGTAAACGGTGACTCTGAAGCCGACCTAGCTTCGAAGCACATTATACAGTCAAAGGTTGTTCCGAATTGGCCATATTAAACAAACAAACAATAAACAATATATTTAGAGTCTATCCACTCAGTTATATAACTGATTCTCAGTGGAGGACTTTCAATCAAAACGACCAAGCCAACCCTGTAGGCCCCGACGCAATCGACGAGTGAGCGATAACCAACCAAAGATCGATATTTTTAATAGGAAATATAGCAATCAGTGGTATGGACAGTGCGAACACCCGCGAATCAACGCCAGAATCAACAAGGCCGATTCAGAACAACTCTGAATTTACTATGTGCTTCGTTGCTAGGACGGCTCCAAAGTCACCGTTTACAAACTCCTTAGACACGAACTGATGGACTTAAGTCCAAATTAGAAGTTAAAAAACTACTGACTTTAGTGGGAATTGAACCCTGGACCTTCTGCATTGGAAGCAGATACGCTAACAACAAGACCAACGAGCCACAATTGAATTTGAATTGAATCTGGCGCTGTCTGCGGGTAGAAACGTGTTCAGCTTGATTGATCGGGGTTTCATCCTTAATAATTTCAGTCTCTACTTGGTCATTTTACGCTCGACAAAGGTGTCGGCGCTTACAGGGTAAGCTTGATCTGCTTTAAATTTAATGTCCCCCAGTAAAAAATCAGTTCTGTGACTGAGTATAGGAAGACTCTAAGTACGATAAAAAATATTTATTTATTTCGATCTTAAGGTCAACCTAAATATTATGAAATAGATACATCTCTAATCATTTGTGTTATGCCTGATTGTAAAATATGACCCTGCAGTCAAAATTTGAAAAAAATATTGGTGGTTGTTATTCAACACGTTTCCCTTTCATCCAGCCAATTCTTGAGCGTTCTTCTTAGATCTACCTAAAGCAGCAAGGCATACTTACATTGTATCTGCTGAGTGCTTTCATTGCATCTTCATAATATTGATAAAAGAATTAAGTTCGGGTGTGTCACTCTTATATTGGTGCAATCCTACTTCGTACACATTATAACTTATGTTCTACAACGGTTTAATTGAGAGTTATGTAACATTCTATACAGTTTCATCTTGAAACATCAATCAAGTCCAATGCTGCACGAAACATGGTTTGATCGCGCCTCTTTAAACGACAGCCGTTTTAAGCATCAATAGTCTAATAATAAGTGCTACTCCCCTAACAAGTGAAAGTAACTTACAGCGTCAAACTTGCACACTCGTGGTATGGCTCCAGGGGCAAAAAGGGGGTCGATGTAGGTGTTCCCCTCCATGATGGTTTTACATGCGTCCAAATACGCAAACCCAAAAATCTTCAAACGAAAAATGCCGCCACCTCGATAGAAGTTTATCACTGCCTGAAAAGGAGATAATAAAACAAAACAAAAAGGAGTGTTGTTGAGTGCAGTTCTGAGAAAGGTTAGTAGCAGGGACAGACCCAACTTTTTTAAGACTATCCCTTCGGTGTAACAGAATAGGCTATTTGCACAAATTCTGTAAGTGTATTTTTTCGATAGCCAAATAGAACAACAAAACAAATTGGATCTCTACATTTATAAGTTTGGCCGTAATATTGTTTTTAGTTTTCTTGGTCAAATTAGCGTTTTGAAACGCACCTGGTCGCGCGCCATTTTCGTGACGTCACCGGCCATGTAGGCTACCAGCGGAATTCACAATTCAAAACAATTTTTCATTAAATTTTTATAACCTCAACCATACACTATAATCAGATATATATAATTTTTTGGGATTTTTACATTTTCACACATTTCTAATACTTAAAATCTTATTTTATAATACACAACCGCTCCCCCCCCCCCCCCCCCCCCCCCCCCACCAAGGTTCCAACGAGTCACATGCGCTGATTTTTATTTCCAAAAAGATGACGTTACCCAAAGTAAAAAAGTGTCTTTTACGCGTCCTATGAAGTTTCGTTATAACTATCTGGAACTTTTTAATTTCAAATAATTAACATTCAATATACACTCCTGATAATAATATTTGAAATAATTTCATGTAGGATTTAGTTCAAACCTAGCCACTTATTTATTTTGGGTATATTTTTTATAAATCAATTAAATCAGATCCTTTTGCGCGGTTTTGATATCAAATATAATAATTCAATATAATAATTACATTGCTGTTGAAAACATTACCTTGGTAAACTTGAGATTTTTGTGGATCTCAACAATAGCATCAACATGGAAGAAGTTCCCTCTATTACTATAGCCGATCTTCTGTACATGGAACTCAAGAGGAAGACTGGGCACCTTGCAATGATGGACTGCCTTCAAGATCAACCTAAACTTATCCTATAGAAGTGAGAGAGAGAAAACATTATCCGCAACCTTATGCACTTATCGATAACTATGACATAATAGTAAGTAAATTTAAGTTTATCTTTTTTGGGTTGACACATACTGTTATGATTTACAAAAATTACAACGATATTATAATATCTGTATCATTTGACATAAAATTATTAAATACCACACATTATTTTGGCTGCTTCTCTACAGCCATCAACAAATGCACCTAAGTTTAAGATTAGTCTCGTGTTGTCTTCTCTACTTTTGTATGTATAGAAGCAGACAAATATTGTGTGGTTTGTAATAATTTCAATATCGAATAACTTTGAATTTATTACTTAATTAGTGTTCGCTCTGGTGAAGTGGACTGTTGGTTCAATCGCTAGATTAGTGAAATGGCTCGCTTATAACATTTGAAATAATAACCGTACAATAAATAATAACACATGAATGAATAAAAGAATGTTTGCTATATTGAATCCTTCCTTCTGATGCAACATGTCGGACTGTTGTCCCTAGTTACTAAAAACATAATATGCAAATATAAACAACAAGAAAATAGTGCCTTCTTAGGTAATTTCAAGGTCACTTAAAATGATTGTCAAGGTCTCTCAAGTGAAGTTCAAACAATTAGTAAGTTAGAATAAGTGTTGTTTTAGGGCACTCAACAGATGATTTATCAGTGCCCATAATTGAATTTATTGAAATATATAAATATATATATATAAAAACATAACTGTTACTCAAGTGTGTCCAAATAAAAGGTAACTTGAATTATTAAGATCATTATAGTTAAGCAGTATTTCTTAAAAGACAGTAATTTGTATTGGAAGTTATGACCTATCTGCTGTTTGAATTGTGCAAGTTTAAAATTAGAAAGCGAGTCGCCACTAGTTTTGTTTATCTAAAAAAAATAAAAAATAATGCCTTTAAAGCTATAAAATTTTAATTCCACTTAAAATCAGCTCTTGAACAATCGTGGTACCGTCATTTTATATATATTCTACTAATGTAGGAACATATACGTGTTTTTCAGTTGGTTATATCAGTGGGTTATACCAGTGGGTAAAATAAGAAGCCTAAAACAGACAAACACACACAATGCACAAATGCAGAACCTTATGAAAGCATTATCTGAATAGGACTTGTGCAGATTTTAGTATGAACCTTTAAAGTATGAAGACTTGTAATCGAACATTGTATTCACAAAACTGCATTTAAAATTCAAATTAACAATTAAAAATAGTTGTAAATACTTGTAAAAATTTAACACCACCTCGTTCGAACATTTTTAACAATAATAATTAATTATACTTAATTAAACGAAATCTAAAAATTTTCTCCAATAACTTGTATGACAAAAATTGAACTGGCGATTTGGTGAAGAAAAAATAATAATAATAACAGTGTACAGTTAATACAATAACAACAAATAATATATCGTATTTATATCCAGAGCACGAAATATATGTACGTCAAAACTCACCGCATTCGAGGGAAGAATCACCCAGCAGAAAACTAGCCCAACGAAACACAGAAGTCTTCCCAATGTGGCCATATCTACGCCTTACTGAAGATTACTTTGACGCGTTGACTTCGTTGTAGGCAAGATATTATGATGGAATTCACCCACTATTTATACATATCCTACAAGAACCCTACCTCGTCTTATTCTGCTCTGATTAATTGCACGTCGTTTCGCAACCAATACACTATTGGAGAATAATTACAAACATCCTACTACTGCACCACTGGGACAATAAGTGTTTCATGTATCATTGCACAAACAGAGCACATAGCAAAGATGCGGTATTTCATAATTACACCACTTCTATGGGGCAGAATGCATTCATGCAGCCATGTAAAGATGCGGACATCCTTGCAATGTCGAGGTGGATATTCAAGCAGAACAGATGCATCAGTTCTTTTCATCTCGCTGTCCAAGGTTGATCATTTGAATAGTTGACCATCGCGTTCTCCACTTTTTGGATTAATAATTGCACGTCGTTTCAAAACCAATACACTATTGAAGAATAATTACAAACATCCTACTACGGTTTCACAGGGAAAATATATATTTCATGTATCATCGCTACAGTGAGCAATTATTCACAAACAAAGCAGCTCGCTAAGATGCAGTATTTCATAATTACACCACTTCTATGGGGCAGAATGCATTCATGCAGCGATGTAAAGATGCGGACATCCTTGCAATGTCGAGGTGGATATTCAAGCAGAACAGATGCATCAGTTCTTTTCATCCCGCTGTCCAAGGTTGATCATTTGAATAGTTTACCATCGCGTTCTCCTCTTCTCGGTCCAATTATCCCCACTAGATCCAATAGAGCCTTACAGGTATTAAATCTGTCACCTGATCTACGTACATATTGTTATGTAACTCATATTGAATTCGAATGTGTAATTTAAAAACACAAACCTAAATCATATAAGGAATTTTCTGAGATAATTAGATACTTCCTTCTTGATTCACTGTACATATCAATACCTATATCTTTTTCCCGTGTTCATTATTACGTATAATTCAAGTGCTGCTATAGGAAAATATATTATTAGGCTTTATATTTACCTAATAATATATTATAAATACTTTACTTAGGTTGTATCTAAATTATAATTTTTTTCATGGAAAATTAGGGTGATATCACTGTTAGGTTGATTCATAAATAAAAAATTGTCCTAGAAAATGAGGGCGTTTCTGTTGGCTGATATATATGGTTATTACCCCAAAACTTATTATCAATTTACATTACTAAATTAGCATCAACAAAATTAGTAAGCATATTACATAAGTCTATCCAGACAAGATGGTTTGTGAAAATAAGGTTCCGGACAGTCAAACTAAAAAAATAAAAATAAACACCGAAATCAACAAAAAATTTGCTAACGTTTTTCAAATTAACACTTCATAGAAGTTTATGAGACAGCTAATACAAACCTTCACCCCCACCTCACCCCCCGGGACGGAATGTTTGTAAGTTGTTTCGAGAAGCTATTTACATTTCATTTTGATTTTTTCTTGTTAGCCATCATGACTTTGTTGGGTATCCCCACCAGGGGTGAACAAACATTTTTGTCACAAAACTAAAACGATAAATTAATAGCAAACGTTACGTAAATAGTCCGGATTTTCTTCAAAACATAATCTTTAAAATAAATATTGCGAATTTTAGAGACAAACTTTAGGGAGATACCATAAATTTATTTGAAGAAAGAACAAAGAACATGAAACATTTTCATTCAAATATGGGATCGTGACTATTCTCATGAAAGGTTTTGATGAGTAGATTTGAAAAATAGTTTTATGTTTATCATCATTTTTCATTTTTTGTCAAAATCGACACTAAAAAATAAACTGTCTGTGGGTAGCCATTTAAAAAAAAGGCCACATAGTTTTATGTTTTGTTTTGATTTACTTTGAAAGAACATATTTAGAAACGTTTTTATGTATATCGATAAAAATTATGTATTTGTTAAACATATATTTTCTTTAATTTCCGTAAATGTTTTATTATTTTTGCAACTACAGAATAAATTACATGTGTTCAAACTATTTTTCGTTGACATATTCTATATAAGTGTTCTGTTTTACTATCAGATAAATTATAAATAATTAACTGTATAATTCTAATCGTTGAAGAGGCAATCGGTATTGAAATAATGGTAAACAAAAGCTGCAATATATCATACAATCACAATTCTGTCTGATGTAAATATTGGAACAATACACAATATTACAAGAAAATTACAAGAGTTAACAGTTTACATTTCTTTTGACTATGTTATAAGTGAGATGCATATTTTTTACTATTAATACATTTAAATAAAATAATGTCAATAATAATGCATTTAACTCAAAGGACAAAGCGCCCTAAAACTATTAATACAACAATGCTGTGCTTGGCATTATTTTGTTTTGTTATACTTAGCAACATTAAAATTGCTCACATGACACTAGCAGGTTATTAAACATAGAATATTTTCCTGTATGTCAGCATTAATCTGTTATAGACCGTGGATCGTTGTCCAAAAAAAATCATAATATTATTATTGACTATATTATTAATTTCTTGCCTAGTGTAAATTGGCCAAAACAAAATCATGGGGTCTCGTATAGGACAATCATTTAAATCAAATAATAGATGAGCGTAATGAGCATAAGCATAAGAATCTTTAAAAAAACTAATAATAAGATATGTGATTGTGTGTTCTCAACGAATATGCAGATATCTGTCTATCTACGTTTGAAGCGCTGAGTGTCGACTGTCGAGGGCACGCAAAGAGGCAAGTAACAGCAGCCGATGATTGATTTCACACTTATTAAATAATTTATTTAAAAATTGATATTTCGCTTCGTTTGTCATTGATATTATCAAATTATGCACGTTTATATAATGTTTCTGTATATATTTTTGTATTATTGGACGATTTGTTTTTTGTCGTGTAGATCTTACATTATGTTTTAAAGCTTTGACATTTATTAATAAACACAACTAGTGAGGTTTCTCAAAAAAACCATTTAGGGTTATTCGGTTGCAAGTCGACATAACAAAATACCAAGTAATAAGGCATGAGGTATAAATATTTGTACAATTACATTGTTATTAAACCAATATGTATTAACGATAAGGTTTCACCTTTGTTGATCCTCTTATATAATTTAAACTCCATACAATATTTATTTGTCTAGGACCATGATTTTGTAAACAGTTCTCAATGTCAATAAGCAGCATTTTAAACTACTTAAAAAAATAGACGAACCCATTTTGTATACAATCAACTTGTATACCCATGGTGGGTAAACCCACCTACATATTGGACGTTAAAAAGACTATCTAAAGCATAGCAGCTACAGTGATTTATACATTTGTTCCTCCCACACAAACCAGTGAATTAATTCGGTCATAAATGGCAGAGTTCAATAGGCTGATAGATTTAAAACATAGATTTGGCTTCCTTTGGAAAAACCCTGAAAAGTTAAATAATATTTTTTTTATAAGACAAGTCGATGTGAAAAACGCAGGCAAAATATGCGTAAACTTAAATTAGCTGTGGTGGGTATACCCACGAAAGTAATGGGAACTTAAAATATAAAATATAATTTCATTGTTTTAAAATACCTTAAACTTCCCTCAGACCACTCACACCGGTAGGGGGAGTTTTAATAAAGATCTATTTACGATAGAAATTGATAATTCTAATTATTGACTGTGAGTACTTTGGTCATCCCTGGTGGGCACAAACCCATACCATTATGGCTAACAAGATAAAACTGAAACAAAATATATAAACTTCCTGAAACCACCCTTAGGCCTTCCGCCCTGCGTAAGGGGAGTTTTATGGTGTTGTCTTTACGACCAAAATTCAATATTTTGTAATTTTACCGTGTGAAATTTGGTCACCCCTGGTGGGTTCACCCGACATGAGGTTGTTATTGGGCTTCAGATATGCGTGCGACAATGATTCGCCGTGACTCGACGACTAAGTGACTCGACGAGCAAGCTTTATGTGTCAAGCTCAAGATATTGCTCAAGATATTGCGTGTAACCGCGTCATCCAGGGATATACGGAATACCGGAATTGTTCTATAGATGAAGGCAAGTGTTACGGTTACCACTTAACTCAGTCCCGGCATGTACGTCCAATTCCACGTCCAATGAGTATTAGTATTAGTATTATTCGCGCCTCCAAAATAAAACAATTTCCATAAGTGTGAGTTACCACCATGTATACTTCATTCCAAGGGAAGGGACGTAAGGGGAGTCGCGGGGGGACAAGGGTTGGACAGGCCTCTGCTGGTCAGAACCAGCCACAAGCGTATGGAGGGGGGGCAGGGTTTCCCCACGTCGTGGTCGTCTCCGTCTGTGTCATCATCCGTCCGTGTTGTCATTGTCGTCACCGTCGGGGAGGTAGTCAAAGGGAAGAGGAAAGTTCCCCGACGACGACCCAGAGCTCGCCATTAGTTTTAGGGAGTGAAACTCCCCTGCTCACGGGCCAAACCACGTGAAGGTTTCGAGTTGGACTTTGATGGCCCTCCACGTCCAATCCAACTACCATCCACCCAATTAAGAATACGATGTATTACTAGCTGGCGCTTAGTTTGGGGGAACTTAAATGCACGCGCTCAGGTGTTAGTGATTGCAGCTGAAAAGTTGGTAAAAACATTACCAAAATTTCCAAGACTGCTAAGTATATTTATATTGATGTTCAGACTCGGTTGCAAAAAAATTGCAAAATCATTGCAACTTGCAAGGCAAGTCCAGAAAGTAAAACATGCATTTCAATATAGGCAGAACAATCAAGAAATTAAAGAATCTATCCCAACCGTTGTTTGAATCCGGGTCCACCACATTCCGGGTTCAAAGGCTCCTTAACCAACTCGACTAAGATATAATATAACCAGTGATTAAAAACAAAATTACATTATTACGTTCAATTAACTGATTTATTAAGAATTCTATACATTGTAGAGCATGTTGATACATATTGTATGTGTCGCCAAATGTTTTGATATGAAAAATTGTTCCCCTCTTCGCCCCCGCTCGGCACTCCCCCCTATCCCCTCCGTAGTTACACCACTGATTACAACGCTTCTATGGAGTAGATTCCATTGATGCAGCGATGAAAAGAAATGGATCCTTGCAATGTCGAGGTGGATATTCGCGCAGAGCAGATTCAACCATTTTCATTCAACCCACAGTCCAAGGTTGATCGTCTTTGTACCTTTTACCATAGCCTTCTCCGCTTTCTGTTTGACATAAGTGCTGGGGAAGTAGATGCTGCCTATGCTTCTCACATGTAAACTGGTATCGTCACCGTTGTCTATTAAAATGTAACCAGAATTTCTCATCGTCAAAGATAGTTTGAAATACAATTTATTTCTGACCGTGAAATGAAATTTCGTAATCAATGAAAACTGTTTATTTTATTGCCAGAAACATATAAAATTTGCGTTATTTCACATCTCCAGAAATTGTCACTCGGCGATTCTACGAGAGTTACAAATTTGAAAATGTATTTGGTGTAAATTGCATCCAGAATTTTGACTATGTAAGGGGTCAACTACGAGCAAGCAGTCACAGTCACGCAGTTGGCAGTAACACAGGCGTGTTAGTTTCATTTGTCACCAAACTTGAGCAAATACCATCAGTAACATGGATGAAAGCAGACACGGGAATAAAAATTAGCTAGGGAAACGCCAAAGTCGTTGTTAAACGAGTGAGTGAGCCATGTGTTGAGTTCCCGGTAACGTTTTCTTTCCTCCCCCTATTTAAGGCTAACCGTTAGGTCCTAATACGCCACTATAGCATAGGGGATTTGGGAGGAAAGCCCAATACTGGTCAGAATCAGCCACGGGTAGGGGGAGGAAAGTTTTTTTTATGTCATGGTCGTCATCGTTTGTTATCATCATCCTGTTGTCTTGGCTATTGTCATTGGGGTGGTGGTCAAGGTAAGGAGGAAAGTCCCCGAAACAACTGCCAACTCACTCTGCAACAATAATTATTTAAATTCAACATTCAAAATGCGAATCGTGTTCAAAACGTATTAGCGTGAAACATTATTATTATTTTATTTTCAAATAGCTAAATACAGACATATATGGCAATTTGATGGTGGAAGGGAAAAGGGCAGAGCCCCATTACACAAATATGCCCTACCACCATTTGGGAAGAGAAATTGGAGAGAAACTGGAGAGAAATTTCCTAGAAAAAACAAAATCCCCTAATTTTTTTTTCTCATTTAACACCCCTCAAAAATAATATGTGGGTGTAAAAATATAAAAAAGTTATAATCAACGGGCATCGAACCCGAACCCTCCGTGGGGTAGGCTAAATGCTTACGACTATGCAATGCCAGCCACGCAGATCTCGTCCCGCTAGCTGCTACTAAACAAATGCTATCGATATTTTAAAAAATAACATTTTTATTTATTGTAGGATTAAACCACAATGGATCTAGCTGATTTTGTTAACAGTTCTCAGTTAACTCGTACCGGATGTCTGTTTAAAATTTCAGCGAAATCTGTGCAGCGGTTCGGCTTATTTTCGACGTACAGACAGACAGACACACAGAATCACAGAATGAGAGCCGTTTGAGTTGAATGGAGACACTCAGTCGCTCCGCTCCCTCGTTTAAATATATTGCAGTTCGTTAGGTGAGTGTTACTATTTTGACTAGGGAAACGCCAAAGTCGTTAAACGAGTGAGTGAGCACCATATGTGTATAGTACCCGGAATCATTCCCCATACTGGGCTAGATCCAGCCTTGGGTATATGGGAGGAAATCGGATGTTCCCGGGTACTCAACACTTGGCTCACTCACTCATTTAACAACGACTTTGGCGTTTCCCTAGTTATTTTAATTGGACATTCAAAATGCGAATCGTGTTCGAAACGTACTAGCGTGAATCATTAACAAATTTCCAAGTTAAAACAAAATCACCTGATTTTTATTTCCCATTTAACACCCCTCAAAAATAATATGTGGGTGTAAAAATATAAAAAAGTTCATACTAACGGGTATCGAACCCCAATCCTCCGTGCGGTAGGCTAAATGCTTACCAGTAGGCCATGCCATACCACGCAGATTTCGTCCCGCTAGCTGCTACTAAACAAATGCTATCGATATTTTTAAAAATCACATTTTTATTTATTGTAGACTTAAATCGCAATAGATCTAGCTGATTTTGTTAACAGTTCTCAATAAACTTGTACCGGATGTCTGTTTAAAATTTCAGCGCCATCTGTTCAGCGGTTCGGCTGATTTTCGACGTACAGACAGACAGACAGACGGACAGACAGACAGACAGACAGACAGACAGACAGACAGACAGACAGACAGACAGACAGACAGACAGACAGACAGACAGACAGACAGACAGACAGACAGACAGACAGACAGACAGACAGACAGACAGACAGACAGACAGACAGAATCACAGAATGAGGGCCGTTTGAGTTGAATGGAGACACTCGGTCGCTCCGCTCCCTCGTTTAATAAGCTATTTCTTTTTAGCATTACACCTTCAACCATCACAAGATGTGACACTGACAGTACTATAGTCACTTTATAGTTATAAACGTAGAAGCGTGCAAAGTTTATTCAGATACTTCAATACTGCTTTTCAAATTCGTTCGTAAAAAGTCTCCATTTCAACCATGGAAAAGCTTGAGACGTGCGTGTGCGGACGTATGTCTATTATAACTAGGGAAACGCCAAAGTCGTTGTTAGACGAGTGAGTGAGCCACTGTTGAGTACCCGGGAACATCCCCTTTCCTCCCCAAAACCTAATACTGAATCTAGCTAGCATGGGCATTTCCTCCACAGTCTATTAGCGCTATTATTCTAGAGTGGTGCATTAGGCCTTACAGTGTTGACGCGTCCATATAACAACTTATCTCAAACCCCTCTCATTTATACTCATAATATATTAATGTTACCGAGTACTCAACACATGGCTTGCTCACTCGTCTAACAACGACGTTTGGCGTTTTCCTAGTATAACTTATTATGAGTATAAATGTGAGGGGTTTGAGATTAGTTGTTTTCAGGGCACGTCAACACTGTAAGGCCAAATGCGCCACTCTAGCCTTATATACAGTGGAGGAAATGCCTATGCTAGCTAGATTCAGCCTTAGGTTTTGGGTAGGAAAGGGGATGTTCATGCAACACAAGGCATGCTTACTCATTTAACAACGACTTTGGCGTTTCCCTAGCCTAGTGTTACCGAGTACTCAACACATGGCTTGCTCACTCGTCTAACAACGACTTTGGCGTTTTTCTAGTATGGTTTCAGAGTGCGTCAACCAATCGTGTAGTCGTTGACGCCGTCTTCGTACTGAAAGGAGGCTTTGACATTGTTGAGGTTAAGTTGATTTGGATTAAGGGTGCGTCAACCGCCATGTCATAATACGCCACTCTAGTCTAGGGGATATAGGAAGGAAAACCCCATGCAAATCAGAATCAGCTACGAGTAGGTGAAAGGAAAAGAGGGGTTCTCACGTCGTGGTCGTCATCGTCTTTGTCATCGTTAGTGTCGTTATGGTCGTCGTCGTTGGGTAGGCCGTCAGTGAAGGAGGAGAGGTCCCGGACGACGACTACCAGAGTTCGCCTCTAGTTTCGAGTAATACTCTACTTACATCTGACGTTTGTGAAAAAGAGTTCGTTAAGGCGCGAGCCATCTCTTAGCCAAATGTGCCTACCGAAGCGTACGCCTAGCACCTGACATTAACATTTAAGAAAACGAAATCAAAACACTAATGGCGTTTTCCATTGGCATGCACTCGGCGAGTGCAGAGATGTCATTGTTGTCAACCTACACTTGAATAACATAACAAAACTGAACAAATGAAAAGACAATTAGTGGCAATCCAGTGTGGACTAGGGCGCACTAGTGCGACCTGAGTGCGGCCAATGGAAAACGCCATTAGTAATAGTCACCGACTTGGTGATTTTTTACCCTTCACCGAAATCATTGTTTTTAATTTATATAACCATGGCTGTGGCCTTCTATACGTATGGCCAATGACGTACATAAGCTTTGCGTAGCAAAGCGCTAGACGCTTAGTCTCCTATCCTTCCAGCCGAGCGCTAGCGTAACAATTTGAAGCCTCTTGAGTAGGGAAAAATCACTTCACTGCAACATAGATACTTCATCTAGTTGAATGAACTAAGATGCAGTGGATTATTTGAACGTCGCGGGGATAAACAAATACGTAAACAAATGGCGGACACCCCTTTAAATTTTGCTTCTATGTGTGAAACGAGAAAAATTGCAGTGTTTTTTAAAATTTTACTTTGTAAAGTAATTTAGTTACAGTTACAGTTACTTTTCTTGCAAAAGTAATTCAGGTTACAGTTACATTTACTTTATTGCCAAAGTAATTGAGTTACAGTTTTCAGTTTCTTTATGAAGTAAAATGAGTTACTTTTTAAGTTTTCTTTCTTAAAAATTCATTAGCCCTACTAAAAGCATGACGAAAAAGATTTTTTTCCAAAAAAAAATTACACAAAATGTTTTTTTGTACAATTAATTATATATATTTTATAACTCAGGCTTATAGACTAAACGTATCCTTCATTACTACTACTCATTATTAGGGATCCAGGGATTTCGCAATCAGCAAAAAATTACATTTCTTAAAAATACCTGAAACATGTTTTTCATACGGTTTCATGGCTCATGATATTAAAAAATGCAAATTGAGACCGCACCAAAAGAACAAATTTTCCATTTTTGTATAAAATCATGAAATAAAGCTTTTTATAATTTTTTACCGCCCAATCAGCAAAGCTAACCGTTTTATTAGTATTAATTGCAGAAAAATCACGCAAAAAATTCATTGAATGACCGTTTTCCACTTAAACAACCATTTTGTCAGTGTTTTGTAGTGTCTTTATCTGACTTTACTAATCATGCCTGAATTGATTATTAGATTTACCAAATTTAATCGCACAGAAAAGGCACATTTAGTTATGTTTTAAAAAAATAACGAAAATGCAAAATAAAGCATAATTTTAATTTTAATGACCATAATTTTTCAATTAAAAAAATATATTTCCTGGACCCCTACTCATTATGGAACAAAACAATTCATATTTTGTTAGTTGTGAATAATAATTGTAATAAAAATAATAATCTTAATAATAATAATACAGATGACGCAACCACCAACCCTTGCTCATGAAAATATTGCAAAATTAGAAAATATAGTTTTTATTAGTTTTTACGAAGAAGCATAGAGGGTGTGACGTGAAACCAAATAATCCATAAACGCGACTAAAAACAGCGTTTGCGAAGCTTCATGTCTAATTGGATAAGCGACTGACCCCTCAAAAAATTTGGCTCAAATGTTTTTTTTTTTAATTTTTTTTTTTTAATTTTTTTTTTGTATTTTTGTCTGTTTGTTCGCGCTCGAACTGGCAAACGGCATATGCGATCTTGATGAAAATTTGATCGGACTTTCACAATCTCTGAATTAGACTTGCCACGTTTTTGGGTATACAATCGATCAAATATTTCTTATGAATATCGTACTTTTTCGACTTTTTTCGATTTTTAATGAGATATTTTCGTGATATTTAGCAAACGGCTACCTTACTTCGATCTTGATGAAACTTTATGGGAACGTTTAAAATTACTAAAATTATATATGTTATGATTTTAGAGACATTTTAAGAAATATTTCTCATAGAAATCGTACTTTTAAGATTTTTTCCTGGTCCATTATACGATAATTTCGTGACATTTGGGCCGATTCTGACCAAACTGGTAGGGTTACAACGTTTATATTTTACATTGACATTAAGATTATGGTGATGTAGGCCTAGTGCCTCTTGAAAGAACAAATTAAAAATGCTGGTCAAAATTCAAAGTAATAAAGGTTTTAATATAAGCATTTACAAGTATATAATTAACAAGTTATATCAAGTAACCATAGAAAAAGTAATGAGATCCCAACTTAAAAACTTAAACATTGGACAGAAATATTTAATAAAAAGCTCATCAATCAACACGATTGGAAAAAGCGTTCGCGAAGCGGCCTAGTAGAATTCAAAGGAATTGTTTATCTATTGCAATTTTTCGTTGCAACTAGCAGTTGCTTTGGTGTATTGTTGTCATGTTGACCAAGACAAATTCAGAAATAGGAATGCAAGTTGAGTCAGCAGAAAAATCTCGTTCCATACTGAAAGTACAAAAAAAATAATAAAAAAACATCAAAATTTAAAAATATTGTTTTTTTAAATTTCAGACGTTGTGATATAATTTTAATTTTATATTATATATTACTGAACTGTAAACAAGCATGGTTGGCAAAAGTAACTGTTAAAAAGTAACTGAAAACTGAGTATAATTACTTTTAAAAGTAATTCAGTTACAGTTACAGTTACCTTTAAATAAAAGTAATTGAAATAGTAATTCAAGTACTCAAAAAGTAACTAATTACTTTCACTCAATTACTTTTACTCAGTTACTTTACAACACTGAAAAATTGTCATTACTTTCATAAAACAAACCAGAAACCGTCCCGGGCCTAGGCCCAGATAAAGAAAATTATTTCTAATACAACAGTGTCAGCCTTTTATTCCATTAGGCTATAGGACTATACTCAAACCGTGTCTTACTTGGTCCAGTACCTGAGCGACCCTTCTTTCAATTACATCCGCTCCGGCTTGCGTTCAATGGATAATCCCTAGGAAATGAAAGGGTCTCGCTCAGGTACTGGGCCAAGTAAGACACGGTTTGAGTATACATTCAATTAATGCTAACATTACACGTTTCGTTTGACAAGCCCTAGGCCTCTCCTAGGCAACCCTAGACCTGCACGACCTTGTTCAGACACACATCCCGCACGAATAACAAGTTTTGATTACTAAAAGCCTAATGCAAATAGACAATAGTATGATAGTCTACCAACTTGAATTGCTTTGTTCGGAAATCGGAGTAACTAAGAGATTTGTGGAAGAAAGACTGTTTTTCTTCAATAATATCGAGAAATCGCCATCTTGCGGTTTTGATTTTACACCGCTTGTTAATACAAAGGCTGTTAAATTTAAGGGTACGATTCATTTAGACGGCGGTGGGTTTTTCCCTATTCAAGATAGCTTCAAATTTTCATGCTTCCCACGGCCATACTGTGTGTCTAGCGGTTAGCTTATATTATGTCATTGCATATGGCAAATATAAACATTTGCAATCTAGGTTCAAATTCTTAAGATTTTTATTTATTGTAGGTTTAAATCGCAACGGATTTTGATCAGTTTGTTAGCAGGTCTCAGTTAACTAGTAACGGATGAATGTTCAAAGTTTCAGCTCAATCTGCTAAGCCGTTCGGCCGTTAGGCATCTGACAGACAGAGTCACAACTTTCACAGTGAGTGCCGTTTTTTTCGACCTGCATTGTAGACGCTGCGCTCACTCGTCTAATTATAACAACAGCTACAAATCAGTAATGACTCAATATCTGCTGTATTCAGAAATCACAAATAGACTTCGAGAAGTTTCCACCAACCCAAGAATATGACCAGTTTCAGTCTCTTGTTGCTTGTCTTAAGCTACAATTGGTAGATGTTCGTTAGACAAAACTCGTGACACTCAATGCATTACGTTGAACCATATAAATAAAGTTTGATTAACACAATACAATAAATTATTTACAAATATGCATTGATCATATGCGTGGTTTATTACAATTTGTACGGAAGAAGTGTAATGTGCAGTTTGAATTTTGCATATGGAATTAAAGTGTTTAGTAAGAATAGTATAACTGCAACGGAATTTGGAAACTCATCGGAAATATGTCTTTTCATACGGGAGATATAGCCAAAACAGTGCGCAGTCACACGCGCAATGACGTACATAAGCTTTGCTACGCAAAGCGATTATTGGATGAGCGAAGCGAAGACTTCAATTTCACCGACCCCCCAAAAAATTTAGTTCGGGTGTTTTTTTGTTTGTTTGTTTTTTATTTTTTTGTATTTCTGTCTGTTTGTTCGCATCTCTACCGGGCAAACGGCATATGCGATCTTGATGAAAATTTGAGGGGACCTTCGAAATCTCTAAACTTAGACTTGCTACGTTTTTAGGTACAATCGAAGAAATATTTCTCATGAATATCGTACTTAAACGATTTCTTTTCGATTTTTAGTGCGATATTTTCGTGACATTTGGGCCGATTCTGACCAAACGGGTGGGGCTACAACGTTCATATTTCACATGCTCATTAAAGTAACGGTGATGTATTGACGTTTGAAAGAAAAAGTTGAAAAAGTTAGCCAGAATCTATAGAAATAAAGGTTTTAATTTGAGTTTTTTTAGGTGTTAAATATTAAAACCTTTAATTCAATAGATTCTGGCTAACTTTTTCAACTTTTTCTTTCAAAAGTCAATACATCACCCTTACCTTAATGTCCATGTGAAATATGAACGTTGTTGCTCCACCCGTTTGGTCAGAATCCGCCCAAATAGTACGAAAATATAGATTTAAGATCTTTCTCGCAGCCTTGTATGAAAACTTCACATGAGATTTTATACCTTACTCACAGCCTTGTTACAAACAATCAAAGATCCAACAGACCTAATGATTGCTTTGTATGGGCTGTGTTAATATGTTTCTATTATTTTAATTTTATATTTAAAAAGCTCATCCATCAACGCGACTGAAAAAGCGTTTGCGAAGCTTCCTAGTATTATGT
Source organism: Sweltsa coloradensis (assembly GCA_024449915.1). Classification (NCBI taxonomy): domain Eukaryota; kingdom Metazoa; phylum Arthropoda; class Insecta; order Plecoptera; family Chloroperlidae; genus Sweltsa; species Sweltsa coloradensis. Next base: position 601,495 of record JAMZAV010001055.1, on the reverse strand, counting down.
CATTACACATGCGTGAACTGCGTGTCTATATTTGACCTCAGTTCACCGCCACTGCACACAATGCAGCGGTAATTTAATATGGTATTTTGCAACATTCAAAAGAAACTTTAGTAGAACAGGTAAATGATATTTTTTATAAACTTGGAAAACGCTTAAGTCCCGCCGCGTTGATGGATGAGTTTATTTGTAAGTTTTTAGTTTGCGTGGGACCACTTTTCCTTTGCAAGTGTTTTTTTAATGCATTGTAGGTGATTGTTGTCGAGTTTCTATTGTTACTTGTTAATTGTTATTATTGGATGAGCGAAGCGAAGACTTCAATTTCACCGACCCCCCAAAAAATTTAGCTCCGTTGTTTTTTTTTGTTTGTTTGTTTGTTTGTTTTTGTTTATTTTTTGTTTTTCCGTCTGTTTGTTCGCTCTCTACCGGGCAAACGGCATATGCGATCTTGATGAAAATTTGACACGACCTTCGTTTTCTCTGAACTTAGACTTGCCTCGTTTTTGGGTACAATCGAAGAAATATTTCTTATGAATATCGTACTTTTACGATTTTTTTCGATTTTTAGTGCGATATTTTCGTGCCATTTGGGCCAATTCTGACCAAACGAGTGGGGCTACAACGTTCATATTTCACATGGACATTAAGGTAATGGTGATGTATTGCTTTATGAAAGAAAAAGTTGAAAAAGTTAGCCAGAATCGAGAGAAATAAAGCTTTTAATATACGTTTTTTGACTTTTTGTGCGATATTTTCGTGCCATTTGGGCCAATTCTGACCAAACGGGTGGGGCTACAACGTTCATACTATACATGGACATTAAGGTTATGGTTATGTAGTACCTTTTGAAAGAAAAAGTGGAAAAATTTAGCCAGAATCCATAGAAATAAAGCTTTTAATACAAGTTTTTTACAGTAAATAATACCAATTGACAAGAAACAAAAGAAACTTGACAACATTCACCTACAATGCGTAGGCAGCAAAACAAAGCACTTGCAAAAGTAAAGATATCCCACGCAAACTAAAACCTTTAAAAAGCTCATCCATCAACGCGGCGGGACTTAAGCGTTTTCCTAGTAAACCTAAAAAAACTCATATTAAAACCTTTATTTTTATGGATTCTGGCTAAGTTTTCCAACTTTTTCTTTCAAAAGGTACTACGTACATCACCATAACCTTAATGTCCATGTAAAATATGAACGTTGTAGCCCCACCCGTTTGGTCAGAATCGGCCCAAATGTCACGAAAATATCGCACTAAAATCGAAAAAAAATCGTAAAACTACGATATTCTTAAGAAATATTTCTTCGATTGTACCCAAAAACGTAGCAAGTCTAAGTTCAGAGAAAACGAAGGTCCCGTCCAGCTTTAATCAAGATCGCATATGCCGTTTGCCCGGAATCGTGCGAAAAGACAGAAGAAAAAAAACAAACAAACAAACAAAAAAAACACCCGAACTGAATTTTTTTGGGGGTCTGTGAAATTGAAGTCTTCGCTT